>LOND01002511.1:42574-54430 GCA_014220965.1 Paragonimus kellicotti
ATTGTGGGTGATGTTCAACTTGAAATTAGTCAAATCCTCGACTACTCACCAATAACTGTTATTTTAGTTACAAAGCTTGCTCAGAACGTTCGGATCAGTACGTCGAGTGGTTCCGTGATCACTCTGAAGTTTTCATATTCTGATGCATACTGCTCACAACACCATTGGTTAATGTGCCAGTCAATTCTTGAACACAATCTTACTTGTATTTCTTATGATGTTTTTCTCCAAACCCCAACGGTAAACGACACTCAAGTTACCATTCCACTCCTCTCCTACAAGTTACTTTGGTCATCCTCTGAAAGGTTTTACAAACTGCAGATCGTATATTCAATCCCGGTTCGGTCCCAAGCATATTCTGTTCCGGTTCATTTCATTCTGTTCGTATACAGGCAGGTGGTTGTTTTAGTTCAGGTTATCTCGCAGATCTGGGACTTCACGTATTGTTCATCCTGGGAACTCGTCCGCATCATCATCTACTTGCAACATAATTAGTGACCATGATTTTATGCTTTTCATTCCCTACAATGGTGCCCGAGAACTTGCTTTGTAATGGGTAGCTTACTTAAAATTTCGTACGAATTGGATGTGATAGTTAAGCTACCAATCTACTACCCTATCGATTTTACGGTTCTAGTGAGCGGAATACCATTCGTTTCGTTTTTGATTGGCACATTTGACGATTGTGGTGTGAATGCTTTTGCTCTAACTGATGCATTGCTTAATCTGCAAATTTTATTTCATTCCCAGGCTACTCGAGAGACCGCAAACCGCGCCCTGATCGATCGCATAATTTATTTATTGGAGTCGCTACATCTTGAAGTACAGTCGGCCGGTAAGTTGTTTTAAGTATTGATGTGTAGTTCATGTTTGTTCTCACATTATTTGTCTCTCTAGCCTTTCGTTTCGTCTTCTTAACCTGCCATAAACCGTGTTCACTTTAGATCAGATTAGGCTAATGTTTGTTCAGTTAATTAACATATTTACGACTGATCAGGTTGCCCGATCGTCTCGATAGGAAGCGAAAGTGGTTGAGCGTTCACATATGATAATTCGGTCGTGCCTAATGTGAGGTCAATGGCGCAGTGGTAAACACGGTTGCCTCATGAAAGCATGGCCGGAGTTCTAGTCCCGGCAGTGGCAAGGATATGCACTACTGACGAGCTCTAATGAGAGCGAAACTCGAGTCTAGTGCTTCTTTTCGAAAGGGGCCGACTGGAAAGTCTATGGGAATGCGACAGCTGCGATCAATTGTGGGTGATGTTCAACTTGAAATTAACCAAATCCCCGACTACTCATCAGTAATCTATCTATCATCATTGGCGTTTGAGGGGTGATGAGTAGGTCAACATCCCGGTTCTCGTGTTGACGGATTTTATATCATATGTAATGTGTGTTATGGTCGCATCTGCCATATAACCGGAGGAGGCTGTTAGTTGCAAATTGTCTCCACATTATCTGACTTCGCTTTTCTGGTTACCGTGTTTGATGTCCAACTGATTAGTCTGTTCATTGTTATCTTTGACGGAGTTGCTTGTGAATTACTGAATTACTGAGTTGGAGTATTGAAAGCTGTAAGGAAGGTTTGGACCTTTTCTTATTCTTACATGTAACTGGGCCAGTTGTTTGCACAGTGTGAACACTTTCATTTTGAGAGGTTATGATTAAAGTCTCATCCCTCTGCTGTTTCGAAATCTAAACTAGAATTGCCTTTTTCATGATTATACGACAATTAGGCGTCGGCCACAACTACTGTTGAATTGTTGATGATGATGATCGCCGTTTTATCTCTTGGCTGTTGTGTGATGGAAGTATTGTTTGTTGAATTGTATGTGATCATTGATCTACAGTGTCGGCTTCTTAGCTCTCTGTTTGAAACTAAAAAGACATAGATAATCGTCTGTCTGTTTCGCGAAAATTCAGATAACCTGAATATAGTGCACTTAAAACTGTTAGTGAACAATTTATCTGGTTGTATGAAGTCGTTCTGGCACATGCGCTTGCTTCACAACATAGGACAGTCCGAACTTCAACATAATTTATAAAATTAGCAAATGTCGTGGACGCTGTTGTACGCTTGGGAGAAGGTGGAGTTAGAATTGTAAATGCTGCCATCTTTATTATACTGATTAATATGCAAGCCCTACTTGTATTCAGGCAGAATTTTGCGATGTCCTTGAGAAAGTTTAGACTTAAACTCCTTTGGGGGCATGATGCCCATGAAATTAACCGTTGTTTCTTGCTTCTATCGTTACAGTGAATTATTGGAATCTCGCGAATCTAGATCCCAACTCCGCGCATGCCTGTTTTACTTTTAAAGCCCTTGTTCTTCTGTGTACAATTATTTATTTCATTGCTGTAATTTTTCGTTGTTTTCTGCACAGTCATCGAATTAGTGCGAGACCTCATGCACTTCGACATTGCTGATGACATTTTGATGGCCCTTGTCACACTTCTTCGTCCGCAACGTGAAATTCAGTTAGGGAAATTATTTACTGAGGCAGCATCGGGCTCAGATATCAGCTCTGGATTGTCGGATGGTGAAGGCAGCGAAGGTAGGTTTCTGTCGTACACAGTTGGACGATCGTCAATGCATTACCTGTTGTAATACAGAGATGACACCATAGGTGTTGAATCATTCTTTATCCGACATGCACTTTTTCTTCTTTTCACCTATATAAGTTTTTTTTCTTTGTTCTTCTTCGTGGTTGTGTGGCAGTCAAGCATCAGTGTGAACCACTGATGTATTGCTGTCTATGATGATGATGATGATGGTTTGAGTTGTTGATTACGAACTTCAAACGACGTCTTTATATGGGAGTTCCGTCGGGAACAGTCCCCACATACCTGTACTTGCTTGTCTTTTCCGTAAAATGATGTATGCAAACTACAGCATAGTTTTATTCAGATTGTTTTCAGATTCTGACGCCTTCTACCCAACTAATTCCAGTGTCGTCTGTGAATGTCGGTGTTGATATGCACAGTCGTACACTCGTATATTCAAAGCCAGTTGCAGACCAAAATCTCGATACACACTCTGAAGTGACTTCATTATGTGCTTACGGAAACGCGTGTAATCACATTTGCACATAAGACAGACAGCTTAAGTCGCCTGTCGCATGTTAGATTCCAATAACAACAATAACCGCCTGATCTGACAGCCACATTTCGCTTTCTGTATTCAGCGTTGTACCGAGCTTCGCTGCAACTGTTGCCATCTGAAGGTTCCAGTCAGTGTTGTACGCCCACGAAGAATCGTTTGTAGCTTTGACGATTGCACACCAACAGCACTGATCATGATCTTTAACATTTTGACTCTCTCTGCGGTTGAATTTATTTTCTCTTTTTGATATATGAATTGTTTGTATTCGTGAACCTGCAACGAAATTTACCTCCATTGGAGTCGTGCATTGTCGTTCTTGTGCCTTTTTTACTCCCACTTATATTGCATATTCATGTTTAAGAAAATGCGTTTGCTGATATTAGTTGATCATCTTTTACCACTATTTTAACGTAATGGTTACAACCCCCGTTTATTTATACGTCTTACGCGACCAAAGCGCTACCGGATATTTTTTAGGGACATTGCAGGTATAATTTTTACCTTTCATTTCTTATCCCAATTCACTTACCTTGATCAGCACTTTTTAAATATATTCATCCGTTTAAGACCCGTTGGATCGTGTTCTTCGTTCTGGACTGACTGGGTAACCTAGTAGCATTATTTCCAGTCATTTCCGTTTGTCATGTGGGTATCTGATACCCGACCGTGCGCAACTTTGATTCGGCAACCTGTGTGTTTCGGTCTGTGTCTGTTCATTTGATTGCGGGTTCTGTAGGCACCACTTGCAGTGAAACAGTTTGGTTGTTTATATCATCTGTAAGCATACTTCCACTTGTAGCACAGTGGTTGTTGGTCCTATTCTCTGTTCGGATATATCCTGTCTCTCCCGCTGTTATCAGGTTTTGACCAGTCGTTAGATGAACCTTGTCTGTCCAACCGATGGTTTGTTACATCATTTACATCCGCCACATACTGTCGCAGTGTTCCATTATCTTGATTGTGCTGTTATATTCCAATGGACCTGGTTAGACTGGCATTTACATCATCGTTTAAGTGCACATTTCTCATTTGTCATCAAGCAACTGGCCATTGTGGTCAGTCTTCTCCCGCTTCATTTGTTGATCTCATGTCGAATCGACTAACTCATTCCTCCTTTCACATTCCTGACCGACTACCACCAGTGGTTATTCATACGTTTGTTACGTTTACACCTGTCATTTATGCCTGACGGTTTGCTGTTAGGTGTGTGACGGTTGAACATCAACGTCAGCTGCCATTATGTCATCCGTAGTGGTGATTAAACAGTCGGTAAGTATGATATGGTCACAATTAGTCGGTCAGATGTTTTGTGTTTAGATTTGTTTGTTCAATGAATTGGGACACATACTTCTCTCATATTCTACACTGCTAACTACAAGACACCTGATTTGATGTTCGTAATGTTCATTCCGAATCCGATCGTTTGGTTCCATCTAGTTTTGACTGTGTGAATGATTCTTAGACTCGTAATCTTCATCTATGGGTCTACTTTGTCAGATCATATATTCTCTGAAGCTTGCTTGTGACAGAATGATTAAGCTAATTAGTATAGCTTTTCAACATTCTGTTGGTTGTGTTAACACCGTTCATATCATGACCAGTTTGCACTGGTACCGACAGTGATAATCGGATTTTTTTTTCAACGCTCAATGAAATCTTCAACCCGCAACGACCATCAAAGTAGGAAGAAGACGTGTTGCAACATATTGAACATTTCGTTTACTCTCATCAGTCGCAAACGTAAAACATGCCAGTTATATACATCATACAGATAAGGACAAACAGGGATAGACACGCCTACAAGCGCACCAAGCAACCCGATAGGTTGTACAAACGATACGTTCATGATGTTTTAATTTTTACAGATATCACTCATTTTGATTTCTTTTGTGACCTCAGTAATAATCACTTCAAACTGCCTCTATCTCACGAAGTCGAATGTAACAACAGTTTAGCTTTTTTTTGGCTTATTTGCCACCAGTCGTGCGGATGGGACGTTACAGCGCTCAGTTCACCAAAATGCAACATAGGATGGTCAATCTCTTCAGTTTTCTAGTCTTGTTGCAATTTCATGCAAACGTAGTTTGGCCAAAAACACTGTTTCACAGAGCCAGGCATGTGTGTAGTTCGTTCGAAAATACCCAGTGAAGTCATGAGAACGACAAAGTAGCGAACAAGGCTTGTTTTCCGTGTTTGATCATCAGGCTAATTACAACACAATAAATATGAAAACAGTAACTGGGGTGAGCCAGAAAAACGGTCAATAGAGGTTGTGGACGGCGTGTTTGTTATCAATTACGCAATCACTGTTCCAAATCGTGGGCTTGATTGATTGTGGGCCAGGGGAGATTAAGTGTCCGCACGAACTTCTTCTGTGCACAGAGGTCAGGGTTACGCAATCGGATACTAATGGCCTCGGCAACGGTCAACATTCGAAATCTCACCATTTTTGATCGATTCCTTGGCACTCGGTAGACAATCTGGAAAGCGTCCTTCTTATTGACAGAATGATTAGAGTCAATCAAATGGGCAACAATCGCGCTTGAAATCGTTCTCACCACACCACTATTCAACCACGCAGGATGATGTTCACACACTCTGTCAGACAATCGCCTTGTAGTACGACCAATGTATGATGCTCGACACGAGCAAACAAATGAGTACACACAACAGCTGGTTGTAGAACAAGGAAGTTTGTCTTTGAGTTGTGACATGATAACGGGTGTTGAACGGAAACTCACGCACAATTGAGCGGCAAAGTAGGTTGATTCGACTGACTTTTTGAGCTTTCTTGAGATAACTTCGGCCATGGGGTCTCCCTTGAAAGGAAGACTAATAAACGCAAGTTTCTTATTCACAGAGGGTGGCTTAAGTTTCATCTCTACCGCCTGCATCGCCTTCTGAATGAAACGCATTGGGTAGCCATTCTGCATGAACACTTCTTGTAGAAAGTCTAGCTCAGCTTGTAAAGTGTCAGGGGTACAGATCTTTAACGCCCTACCCGTCAGACATCGTATGAGGTTTCGCTTTTGATTAGCGGAACGAAGCTGTCAAAATGAATGTACTGGCCACTCCAAGTTTGTTTTCTGTACACATTCCGTTGGATTGAACCATCTTCTCTTCTTACTATGCCAACATCCAAGAAATTTATTTGACCATTGTTATCTGACTCCTTGGTGAATTTAATACTGCTGTGGGCTGTCATAACTCTGTTCATGTTAGAATTCTCGTTGATGACGCAAAAAATATCATCAACATAGCGTTTATAAAATGCAAATTGTTCAATGACCGCACTCAGTTGGTTAGTCTCCAGTTTGCTCATGAAAACGTCAGCTAACAGGGGACCTAGAGGCGAGCCCATTGCCACAACCTATCGGGTTGCCATGGTCGTGATTACATAATAATTGGTGTGCTTGTAGGCGTGTCTAGTCCCTGTTTGTCCTTATCTATATGATGTATATAACTAGCATGTTTTACGTTTGCGACTGATGAGAGTAAATGAAATGTTAACATATCGCAATGTCTTCTTTCTGCTCTGATGAAGTGGTTAAAGGGAACTCAGTGTTTCAGACCAGTGTCATCTTTGTTTGGACTTGTCAAGAAGAGATAATTCAAGTAAGACTTATGTCATTTTTTTCGCTAGATACCGGTCCTTTGATTGTTGCCTGTTGGGAGGTTACTAGTACGATGTCTGATGATGCTCATACTCAACCGTTGTCATTTCGAACTCTAGTGACCGTGTCTGTGGCGAACTGGTATCTCTAGGGTAACTTTGGTCCTGTTGGACGATGAACGAACTACCGTATCGCATGATACATTACTAGTTTCATGAATAGCCTTTGGAATTTGCGTCTAGTAGCTATCAGGATCTTCGGTGTGAGAACTGCTGAGCTTGCTTTCTGGACTGGTTTGATACTTACGCTTTGCTGACGGTCTAACCAGTTTTTAACAGCAGCCGTTGCTGTCGGTGGGGTCGTTGCCCAGCAAAAGTAAGAACAAAACGGCAACGTACCAACGCATGATCTGAATCCAAGTACGTGCTCCAATAAGAACGACAGTCTTGAATGGAACCCCGCCACCTATAACTAACAGGCTGTGTGGTCTATCTGAGATCGTGTCTGCTGCGCAAAAGAGGGGCGCCAAGTACAACAAGGATGCGCACAGTGTTTATAACTAGCACTGGCCAAAAGTAGCTTATGTTCAACACATAGTTACAACGGCCACTCGCCAGTATCCGACCGATATGAGACTAGCCCAATTTTGCCGCTTAAACGAGACACGGCTTCACTAAGGCGTTCGTATCTCCGACCAAAATGACTATCAGAATCATGTGTCGATCGAAGGAGGACGGCCATACCTAAGTAAAAGGCGTCCTTGACATCGACCTCACTACATTCGCTTGGAGCATGGGCAGGCACAGCGAGAAGATTTCTGAAAGCTTTGCCTCTAAAGGTGGTCTTAATTACACCTGCCAGGCAGACGGCACAAAGTCTATTGCTAACGATTGCGGTTGCGGCCGTCGTGCTGAAGACTTCACCTACTCCAGCCTGACCGGTAGCGGCAGCCGTGGAGTCACCCGAAGTGTATAACCAGTATCGGGTAGACAATGGGTGCTGTTAGTTCCATACGTTGACTACTGTCCTGGATTCTAGTCTCCGAAATGCAGCAGACATCGACATTCAACGAGTCTAACGTTCGTGCGAGAGCGGCCTGCTGACCTATCTGTTTTAGAGTGCGAACGTTGAAGGCACCTAGGTCTAAGCAAGGGACGAGGGAGGCCTGAAGCTGAAAGGCAAGAGACGGAACTTACCGGCTCAGTGTTACTACAGTTAGCTACATCTGTTGTGGGACCTGTAGAGTAATTATCAGAAATGGAGGTCGGGAGGGGCCTGAGAGCTAAATTTGATAGGACAGTGGGGGAGGGGTCAGCAGTAGCATGTTTTCGCCTATCCACCCTGCTGTATGCAGCAGATAGGGCGACCCGGTTTATACTGCGAGACGGCCGATGCAGTATGGAATTACTTGTGTTGTGAATATTCATGGTTGTGTGTGGGCTGAGATACTGCCAGGACGCCCAGACCTAGACAGGAGAACGATTAGGGTTCTCAACCAAAGCCTTTGGCTCAAAAGCCTGTACCGCAAGGCAGCGGTGGGTGGCAGTGTACCAGAACTGGTACTTTTTCCGGAAAAAGATGCCAACCTTCTTCCAACCCCCAACCTGGAGGACCAGGAGACTGGTTTGTCAGACCTCTACCTATTGGCCTGCTTAATGTAAACGACTTCGTCGGTGTGATCGTCTCACCGTCCAATTTAGCCTAATAGGTCGTCGATATGCGCAAGCCATCACATCGCTCCAAGGTCCAGTCTCATGTAGCAAACCACCATTGGATGTCAGAGAAATCCGTGGAGTTGTTAGATGTCAAACGGAACATTCCTGCTGACATTCTATTAACATGATTTTTTTAGAAAGCTGAAACGTAGCCTGATAGACGATTGTGAAGCTTTGCAAGTGACGAAAGCTAAGGAAATGGAAACCACTTTTGCTTCACAAGATAATTGCAGACTCTTCGAGTTTATCACTAGGAGGCGCACCTCGTAACGAAGCGGCCAGAATGAATCACGTCATGTTGATTGATTGATCCAGCTTCGAATGGATTGATTTGCACTGTCTCAATTAATCAGACTGCAACCGTGCGATCGAACGCCTGTACGTTATCTGAACTGTTTTCTCGCGTTTGCTTTCTGATGTCCCCTGTAACGTGATTTGTTCTAACGCTCTGACTACCATATGTGATCGTCTCGTTTGACTTTGCTCTTTGTCCTGTCGGCCATATATGGTAATAATTTTATTGTGTAAATTCAGAGCCTATGTGGCTTAATTTTGACTCGTTCTTCCAATAAACAGTATTGCCGCGTGTCTTCTCGGTTTTGGGTCAAGCGACCGAGCACGTAACAGCATGGACGATCCAATATTTATCCGCTCCACTGGTCCAAGGTGACCGTCTGTCGGTAAAATTGTCAGCGATAGAGATGACACACTCATCCATGATAAATCCAGAAGATTGGAGCGCTGAACGGAACACTTTGAGTGTTAATTGGTTTGGCTGTTTGAGTATAGACGTAGCTATTTGTGTTTCTGTTTTTTTTTCCATCCTGGGTTTGCTTTTTCTCTTGGTTGCATGATAGTTAAGTCTCATCGAAAACTACCGATGTATTTCCGATTGCTGTGATGATGATGGGTGATGAAATGCCGGTAGTCATTAGAAAGGGATTTTACTTGGTGTTATCGAGGTTTTGAATGCTTTATGACGCGTTGCATTCCGCTTGTCTCTTTTTTGGCTTGTATTGGTTATTTCGTCTTCTTGCCGTTTTTATATTTCGCCTACTTTTATTATGCTTCAGTACTGAACGTACACTTTAATAGTTTCTTACTCGTGCTAGGCCAATGACTTGCCTACTTTGCTATTCTTTCCTTTCCGAGATTGGTTTGTGGTTAGGGAAACCAATGGAGTTGAACTGTAGTAGTTGTAATTGACCGTTACATTTTGGCTGTGCATGTTTTTTTCACTGTATGTTTTATCGTCGGTCACTGATTAACAAGAGCATTGTTTTTTGAATAAGAACCTATGCGATGCCATCGCCTATGAGTTTTGACATATACTCGACCACTTTTGACACTTTCCATCCTCCGTGAATATTTTGTACGGTTGTGGCTGATTGGTCGCTCGTCAGCGTCCGATTACTTGACACCGCTGAGGTTACATGCTATTCTTAATTGAATTGTTAATTTCTTTCTCGTCCTTGACCTCCGCTATTGGATTCATTTGTGTGCAATATTTGGTGTTGTGCTTACAGACCTAATTATTTAATCGATTGCCCTGCTGTGCTGTTAATGTTTCTGACCCAATTTTGATGTCTTTTGTTTTACTTGTTCTGCTAGTTCGTTATCGGTGTTCAGAGTTCTGTTCCGAGCGTAGTGGTATTTTCAGTTTTTTCCCCCCCTCAGACGCTGTCTATGGACGTACTTCGGACGCTTTGTTATATTTCCGTGCTACATCTGTTTCTCATTTCAACCGTCACTTTTAATTTGTTCTCGTTACACTTGATCAGCTACCCACTTCGTCATTTCTCCGGGGACTTTTCCTGTCTCACAAGTTTATTATCAAGCTCATAGCGGTTACAAATGAATGAATGAATGAGTGATTGTCAGTGGGCTGTAAACATTTGCAATTACCCAATGTTCTGCATAATTTGATTCCGACCATATTGCCTTGTGCTCACTTTCTACCTTCATCTCCGATTTGTGATGTCTGTTTCTATGAGTTGTAGCAAATTTACATCTTCTAGTCATTCTTTACGATAACTGGCGTTAAGCGTAAGTACACAGGGACTTGGCAACGAATGTAAGACCATTCTATTATTTGCACAACAGATATCAGCTTCCAATTGTCTAAAGTCAGACAGCCGTGCAGTCATGTTCTCCCACTATTTTCTTGCATCTTTTTAAGGAGTAAAATTGATCATCTTACTTTTGAACACAGATTCCACCGCGATCAGCACCAAATCTCAAGCACCTCGTAAACCAGCTAATTCTGGTCGAAAACCGAAACTGGTGCTCACGGAAGAAAAGTATAGTGCCGGAAAGCGAATAACACGAGACACACGATTAAAAAGTGCTTGTTCTGTGGCTAGCGTCGGATCTACTTTGGTGAATGCCAACAAAACCGCTTTACCTCGGAAAAAGAGCAAGGTACGGAAAAAGCACTCTGACTCGCCAGCAGATATGCAGCCACTCCCAGTATTTGTGCAACAAGCATCAGCTGCCAAATGTTTGAGGTAAGATTGGTAGACGTTCTACATCCCACACTTGTTTTTTCCACTGTGCTTCACGTGGTCTTTTATTGCACAATAAATCTGCGAATGATGTTTTCAGTTTCTTTTCGCTGGAAACGTGCAACACAGTTTCGATAGGTTTTAATTCCTCTGTCATATTTTTGTTCAACTTTCCTCCAGACAGAATATTGACGTACTTTTTTTAGTAGTCAAGTCCCTTATCCCCCCCCTCTTTATAATTATTTTTTCCCATACACACTTAGCTTTCTTCTCCTTCCTGGTTGTGTGGCAGTTAAGCATCAGTGTGAACCACTGATGTATTGCTGTCTATGATAATAATAATAATAATAATAATAATAATAATAATAATAATAATAATAATAATAATAATTGGTGGCTGTTATAACGATCCACTTTTGACGCGTAACGATTACAACATCCCGAGTTCAAAGTGAGGTTGTGTTGATGAACTGGTAATTAGGTGGACATGTGAAAAATACACAATGGGTAAGCCATATTCATTCTTGACGTCAATCTTGTTCAACAAACACAGCAGGTTCGGGGCTGACCCGGCAGGGTCGAAAGTGGATTTAGTCACACAAACAGATCAGGTCTGTATCTCAAGTGGAGAACCAATTTTATATCCTTCCTCAAACTTTAAGGATTTGAAGGTGAATGACAGCGTGAAGACTTATGTCTCATTTGCTGTCTTTAGGTTTAATTACATTTATACTGTATTTCCCTACCTCTGCTCAGGTTACGGTGAACTGTCTGACAGTTTCAGCACCATGAGCGGCGTACGTCAAGGCTGTCCCTTTCACCATTTTTGTTCAATTTTGTCATGGACGATCAGTGCTGTAATGCGATTAGTTGTGCGCGTATTCCTAGAACACTTGGTTATGACTTTGATATTGTCTCTT
>LOND01002511.1:62496-72572 GCA_014220965.1 Paragonimus kellicotti
TTATCGGTAACCAGCGTCGTTACTGTAGAACTATCTGGCGCCACCCGGATTGGTGGATCAATCTACAATCCTCTTTGGATTGCGTGCAATAAAAAAGTAGGTCTAGAAATACAGTGACTTGCTGCGTGTGAGACCGCCGGGATTTCAGCACTTGTTACAAATCAAAGCATGTCGGATTCACGCGCGATCAAATTGGAATCCTACCTGTTATTCACAGGACCGTCTTTTCCTATGGTTGCTAATGTGGCGTATCATCTGATTGACACGTTTGTGTCATTCAGACTAATTGCAAAGTAGCTTCTCAGTTTCCCAATTCTTTTGATAAACTACTGTCAGTTTTGCTGTTAACCATTGGTTGTTAAAAGATGAACTGTTGGGTGGTCTCTGTTTGAAGTTTTGAGCCCTGGAGGTGAATCGTTAAGGACCTCCCAGCTTGTCCTCCAGTCTTTATGATCAGTTCGATTCAGTTCAGGATTGCTGAACGGCGCTTCTAGCCGTTTCATCTGACTATCAATCCGGCATGACTGTTTGGTAGTATGTGAGCTCTTTTTCTTCCACATCTGGTTTCGTCAGCATTCAGTCGAAGGCGCTTTGATCCTCCACAAAAACACGCCTCTGCCTAGTCCTTCGAGACCTCGAATATTCCGGCTTTTGTTTCTGCTTAGTTTCTATCTTGTTTTCGTTGGACATCAGGGCTATTTCTCACCAACGATCCCATCACAACGGTGAGATGCGTCCACAGGCCTTTGTATACCGGACCCATTGCCACCCGTTGAAATGGCGTGTGTTGGTTGCTGATTGTGATAGGAAATTTTTGTTTTACCTAAATTCATGCCACTTGTTTACTTGCATGTGATGAACGGCACGGTAGACTGACGAACGTTTTTTTACCACACAATTTCACTGTGGTTGTACGCGTTGGGTGCGGTCCGATTGCATCCGTTTCACCATCTGTCGCAATCATTCTCGTTTTGTTTCGTGTCTAGAAGAATATTTTTGTAATCGCGTAGAGTTTATGCGGAGAAAACGTTAACCACATGATGGTTACGCTTATCGGAAAAAATTAATAGTTTTCACTCGGTTTCTTTCAGTTGTCATAGAAGCACAATAGTTTGACCACATACTGGGATGTTTCTCAGTCCACTATACGCTGTTTCTTCATTTCAGTTGGCAACTCGATTAATATTGACCCGATTTCATCTCCGTTTGGTTTCAATGCCTATATTATTAACGTTTAACTGTATTGTAGATTTTCACCGTTTGTCTATATCCGGGTTATCCAGCTTGAGCCCATTGCTTATACATTGCACAACGTATGCGATCAAATTACTCTTCTGTTGTGCTTCTCTCGGCATACTGGCCTTCGATAAATTATTCTGTTTTTCTTGTCTTTCTTCGTTGTCAGTATTTGATATGACGCTACGGTCACTTCTATTTGATCTGCTTTTTTCCAGAGGGGATTGAAGAATAATCGAAACACGCTGTGTTGATTGCATTTGGTAATGGTTTCGGCCAATGTAACCTAAATCCCCATGTACTACGACATATCGCTGGAGCTTCAGATTTATCAAGCGCGGTTTGACGAACCATCTCTTTACAACTAGGCTCGTGTACCGTATCTTTCACAAAAATATATTCTTTCTCCGATTCGATGGTTTTTCTCCTGATATGTTTTGGTCATTCACATTCTTTGTGTATGTATTATCGGTTGATTCTATGTTGTTATTGTTCCCTTCTAACACCAAACTTGTTATTGTTCATTACTCCTTCAGCCTTGGAATCATTGGCTGTATCTTCCGATAGACGTCAGGGTTTTCGTTTTCTGTTGCCTGTTTGTTCGTTATAGATAGACAACTGAGGGCCAACATGCATGTATTTATATGTCGGCTGCGGGTTATCTGGACTGAGGCTCTTCCCTAAGTCCGTTTCAAGAATCTGGTTAGCACAACTTTAAAACGATCCACAAAGTGTCTTTTCGAAGGCGATGGCTAACTGTTTGGCTCTTGCGTCTTTTCTATGCGATCAAGTTATGCAACACCCTTCTTTTTAAATAAATGTTGACGGTGACAGTTTGTTTGCGAGACAAGGTACGTCGATTTCGAATGTTTGAATATAAACATGGTTGTTTCTTAGTATTTAGGTCCCTTATTTCGCTTTCTTTTTGTTTATCGTCTAGGGCTTGCTCCTTTCTTCATGATTGTATGGCAATTAAGCGTCAACGAAATTCATTAGTGTATTACTTTCTTTGGTGATGATAATGATGACACAGGTTTCTGCATGGATCTGTGTTGTAAAAGGGAATGCGATTGTCTAGAGCCCAGCGATGTTAGCTCATGACGTACAAAAGTCGTTGGGGGCAAGTGGACAGCCAGTAGTTGGCGAATCCTCGGAGCGTCTTCAGCCAGCCTGGCTGTTTAACAGACTTTTCGTACTCGCCAGATTTTGTAATCACCACTGCGGTTTGTGTACTATTTACAGTGTGTTCTTGCTGGCCAGGTTCTAGCTCTAGGCACTCAGTTTTGTCTTGACCGGTTAATAAACAAACGTACCTGTGGGTCTACGTTGACCTTTTTCAAATGCTATATGAGATATGCTGTTCGCGAACGTTTCCGGAAGTAAGCTGGGCCTCTTATGTACCCTCAGCTTTGATGGTCGGATTGTACGTGTTTTGTTAATTGATGAGAATTCACCAGGAGTCCTAACTTTCGTTTTAGTGTCATCAGCTGAACTCCGTTGTGCTTATGAGGACTGCTTGGCTCCTGATAAATTAAAAACTAGTTATTGTTCTAAGAAACATCCCAAATGGACTCAATTTCTGTTCTAATTCGGCTTTATAAACGAAGTGTATGACGTCACCTGGGCTGTTCTATGTTTCGCCTTAGGTCCCAATTTGATCAGATGTTACGTTACGGCTGTCGTTTGTATACGTGCATCGGTCGATTGTGCTGTTAGAGGCTACATCCATAACCACCGGTCTCTATTCTTTCATCATCATCATAGACAGCAATACATCAGTGGTTCACACTGATGCTTAACTGCCACACAACCACGAAGAAAAAAAAAAAAACCTATATGGGAAGAAAGAAGAAAAAGAGGAGAGGAGGGGAAGTGGACCTAACTACTAAAAAATAGCTACGTCTATATTCAAACATACAACATCAAGGTGCCTACACCTTGCAAACGTTTAATCTGTGGAGTTATTGTCATCGTCATTAGGGCAGCAGTGCACCAGTGGTTTGCGCTGATACCTCACTGCCATGCAGTCGTAACGAAAGAGTAAACCTCGAGCAAGACAAAAAGGAAGGGAAGGGGGAATATTGGGTTTGTGAATGGATTCACAAGTGATGCGGTGCAACTCAATTGTGATGACATGACCAGCTAATCCGGATATGCATACAGGCAACCACACGAACGGGGTAGCCCTTGGTGGGTTCAGTTCTGTTCCTCTGTGCAACCTTTTTATTTTTAATGGAATAACATTTGTCACTATTTTACACTGAATTGGTTTTTCTTTTTTTTAAATTCCTTCGACAGACATCACTTCCAGTTACCGAACAGTTTGGGGCGAATCCAACAACACCTTCATATCGAACGTAGAACTCAGCTGGTAAATGTCACTCTTGGTTGTTCCATTCTCTCACTGACTGGCATAGTCCTCAGACTTGCATGATGGATCATCCGGAGCCTATAACAAAACGTCCGATGGACATACCTCAGTGTCGCAAGTCTTTTACTTTGGAAGAAGCGCGTACATTTATCGATCAAGTGATGGAAGTGTTTCGCAGTCTGGAAGATATGACGGATCTACGTTCTATGTATGAGACCGGGAAACAGTTAAGCCGTGCATACTTTGATTGTCATTCCTTCCGAGCTGAATTGGCTCAGCACCTTACAAACTGCGAATATCCTGCGTTTGCTTCAAAGATGATGAAAAAATTGAACAATATGGGTGTTTTCAAAAATGATGACATTTGGTTTTCATCGTTTTATTTTTACAATACTACCTGGAATTTTTCAGACACTTGGCCTGATTTTGCAACTGCTTTGGCTTCGGCCGGCTTACCAAACTTGTTGAATCTCAATATTGATCATCAACCATATCTGGAAAACTTGAGCAGCAAAAATGTTTACTATTTGATCAAGGCGAGTTTGTCCATCATCCACAATATTGCCCGTGTACCCGGCAACACCCATTATTTTACCTCGGAATCTGTGCGGCAAGCCCTTTTACATTTGGCTCAACGTGAAGAAGAATTTCTTCGTTGTGTCTCTGCTCTCTGTCTTGCCCATATCATCACTGAGTCCGAAACTCATTTGGTCACCGATTCAAGTTCTGGGGGAATTGATCTCGCACGCGTCCTTCTGGGATATATTAATTCTGCACGCGTGTCAGAAAAGCGTCGCTGTCATGGGTTTCAAGTTGTGGAGCTGCTTTGCGCCCTGTCTTCGTTTTCTGTCCACGACACGGTGAAGACCAATTTACTGAGCATCAACCTGTCATCTGCCGGTGGTGCTGCTCCAAACGAACAAGGAGCCACCTGTATCGGACTTCTAAAAGATCTCATTGAGACCGCCTTGTTGGCTTCGCCCAGTACAGTTGCTCTAAGAGAGGCAGAAGAGGCGGTTCGCATCTTGTGGAATTTGGTTATCGATCCAAACACTGTCCCAAGTGGTGTGCAAAGTCAGGTCAAGACGTGGGTTGGTGAAGTGCTCAACAATTCCGCGGCCCCTAAACAATTTACCAAAGCCATGATGCGTGCGTTGGAAACACTACACTGGAATTTGTCACACGCAGTCCCACCTGCGGTTCGCGACGAACCCACAGAATGTGGGTCCATTCTGTTCAGTTTTGCACCGTCCAATCGGATTGCGGTTAATCGTATAGCTGACCGTCTTCGGAAGGCAAATTTACCAGTTGCTACTGTGCCTTTTGCATCTGAGTCACTTGGCCTTCCAGAAGCCAGCGTGGTCGGTTTGAGCATGTGTGCGTGCAATACAACCTCAAGGACCCAGTGGTTTGAGAGCCTGGATCAATCACCGATCATGGTTGCTTGTCTTAGTGATGCATATCGTCTCAGTCCAGGATGCCGCCTGGAGGCAGAATACTTCATTTCTCACAGTTCT
Source organism: Paragonimus kellicotti (assembly GCA_014220965.1). Taxonomy (NCBI): domain Eukaryota; kingdom Metazoa; phylum Platyhelminthes; class Trematoda; order Plagiorchiida; family Troglotrematidae; genus Paragonimus; species Paragonimus kellicotti. The sequence goes on from LOND01002511.1 coordinate 67,621, forward strand.
GATGCCCATCCTAAACCAGTGGTGCCCATTGTTTTACAACCGAAATTAAAACCCTCCGGGTGGGTCACTCGCATAGCTACTCGACATCCAATCGATTTCAATGGAAAACGTGATCCAGAGGCTAGCTACGAAGCATTGATTAGTCAGTTAGGAGAGCTTGTTAGTGAGGCGAAGAAACGTGCTGAAGCTGCAGCAGTCGTTATGGCTGCTCAACGCCACTCGTCTGTGGATGGGAAACGTCATATGGCTATTGCTGGTGACACCGGCGTCGTTGGTATGCCCAACACTGATGTGGCCATTAATCATGTAAACGGTAGCGCGGTTGGTGGTAGTCGTGCAACTTCGGGGATGTCCATGAAGCGAGAAGACGCTCATCCTATTCCGACGCCAAATGTTTTCCCCTATAAAGTTCTTAATTCCAGCACAAGTCTTAGCGCATTGACCAGTGTAAATCCGCGCCTTATACCGACGAATGCGTGGCGTCACGTTATTCGACCCGAAGTTCGGAATTGGTCTACTAGCACGGTTGCCACTTGGCTCCGATTTCGTGGCTTGGGCCATGTGTCTGCTAACATGGCTGGCGGTATAGATGGTGTTCTACTATCCCAGTTAGCCGGATTACGTTTATGGGCTCCGGAATATTTCAATCAAAGTATTCGCGCAGAACTAGGTTTGGGATTTACAGATTCTTTGCGGTTTCTCGAAGCTTTGGACGAACTCGCACCGGAGGAAGATGACAAAAAGTTAGAAGACGAATGCGATGTAAGAGGAGATCCCCATGCACATGTAAATGCAATGGATGGTGCTGTTTCCAGATCCTAAGCATTCATTGGAATTAACTTGCTCATGCAATGAATTGTAACAGTACTGACTGCTGTGAACTGTAGTTTTTTTGTGTAGATGTATACTACGGTACCAGACCCACCTGTGTGCTTTGCTCAGTCAAGCGAAATCAATATACTTCCTACGTGTGATACTCAACTTGAAACAGGCAACCACTGATATTAGAATAAGAGTTAGCGTATTTTTGCGCTGTCTATTACTTTTCGGTTGTATAACCTGTTGTTGTGTATTTGCCTCAGTATGTTCGATTTGTGTGTCCATTCGCATTTCTGACCTATTTCTATGGACATTATATATATATATATATATATATATATATATATATATTCACGGCAGCGATTGGTTGTCTTCCTTGATTATGACTCTACTTTCTCGGTCCAAATTCTGTTGAGTTTTGGCAAAGCTCCTGCACATTAGTTTCTATCAGTTCGCCCGATATTTCTTTTTTGTCGTTCCCCATCTTCGCTGTACCATTGTTTTCATTCTGTGTATGACTCGTGGTCAGCCTGTTGACGGTGGTTTTGTTTGTCTCCTTATTTTGTTTCCAATTTCTACCTATTGTGGCAAATAATTCTACCATCCCTATGACTTGAATTGTCTGTGCTATCTCTTGCCGGAATTGCGCGATTGCTTCCACTCAGCATATTCGTGTTTTGGAAGAAAATCCAATACTGTAAACCAACTGCTACGATCGATAATCGAGACGGTCCTGTCTGCTTGACTGTTCGTAGATGTTGCATTTAACTCTTGCTTGTTCCTAGCTGGTTATTTGCGTTCTTTTTTTCTGGTCTCGTTTATAATTCTGTCAATTTTCAATCGTCGATTTTATCGGCACAATCATTTTGCAATTCGTCTCAGTTCCCGTTTGATTTTTGTGACTTTTAATTTCCACTTTGAATGCAATGCAGTCTTATACTGGTTTCTGCAGGGGAATGAATCTCAGTTGGAAAACTTGCATTTGACGTTTTGTCCTTGTACTCGTAATCCTGATTGGACTAAAGCGATGCGTTTTGGTCTGGAATACTGTCGTTTATCTATTTCCATTGCTTACTGACTTCAGTTTGACTATTGTGGTCCGAAAGTGTAAACAGTTGAGTATATACCACGTTGATCGCACGGACAATGTTTCTGACACGACCCCAAATCCAGTGTTTGGGCCCTTTGACTTTGCTGCCGGTACATTTTACTCTCAGCCAGTCTGCACCCGTATGCTTTTGTTCGAGCATGTGTATTCTATTCTGTTCATTTTACGTTTCGTGAATCGGAACGTTTAGCGCTTGATTTTTCTCTCCCCTGTCACCTTCTGTAGCTGAGTATTAATACAGAATACTATTTCGGTGCTTGTGACATCGTGGATCGATCGAATCATATTCTGTTCATACAGACTGTCTGAATACCTTATCAGTTGAAGATGTGCATAGACTTAGTCTGTGTATCTGGTTAGTTCCAAGGTGTATCATACATGGACATCTGGGTCAATTGTTTTTATGGATTCAAAATCTTTATTTAGCTGACTAGCCTAAGCCGGCTGTGTTATAAAATCCCCGCTCACATCCCCAGTCTTATTTTTGATGAATTATACAAGGTATTTGGTTAGAAACTTAAGTGGTACAGTACAAGCCGCTTGTGGCGACGTGACTGATTTTGCCGTTTGACTTCGGTCATTGTGACACGCTAGTCCGGGCGTGAATATTTCCACTTAATCGAGTTGGCAGAACACTCCCGGTATGTCACGGGTTAAGTAAGGAGATCCGTCGCACAGTCTCTCATATGTCTACGTGACCATAATGGCCTTTATCGGAGTTGCTTTGCTTGTACATATATGGTTAACTTTCATTCTTCTATGTCAAGTTTAATGTTATTCGTGCTCGTCGGATAGATGTGACAAGACAAGTTGAAATAGGTAATGTTGTTATTAGCCACAACTTATTGCTCTCCGGGTAGTTGCCATATGCGAAATGACGAACTGTTTTCATTTCTAGCGCTGTTGGTAAGTCAGGTGGGCGTTGTCAGAAATTTGCAGGTTCTTTTCACTAGCTCACAGCCCTGAACAAAAATAAGACAGATTCTGAGGTTTACCTCACAAGCTCAGTGGTAGTAATATCGGTTCATCATTATCATTATAGACAGCAATGCATCAGTGGTTCACACTGATTATCAATCACACGACCGCGATTGGATCTTCATTTGAAAAGTCAAATCCAAATGCGACCTAATATTTTGCATAATTTTAAACACTATGGTTTGGAGGCTGAATGTTACTTATTGTTCAACTTTCTGGCTAGTGTGGTCCCAGCCGGCCCAATTTGGCAGCTTGAAATGAGCCGTGCTCAGTGGACCATCTAGTAACAGTTTTAACGGGCCATCATTTCTGACTGTTGTTTTACCTCGTTGATCGATCGGGTCTTCAGCTTATTTTTACCTGCTAGAAATTATCTGCCGCCTGAAAGGAGGCGTGTTTGAGACTACGAGGGCAGTCACATTAATCTTTTAGCCATTAATTATGTCTTCACAACATTAGCCTGAACATCCTACTGGTTGACAGTAGTTGCCGGATCACGTGTCTTACTTCTGTTGTTTATGTTCACTGCTGATCGAAATGTGTGGGTTAATAATTCACTGGAAATGCCTATCAACAGGACATGATATGCAACAGAAATTTCTCTCTCCATACAGGCGATTGTCTCAATCAACAGAGCTACTCTTCAGCACATCGCTGATTGTCAGGCCTGTCGGCTTTGACTCGTAGTATAACCGTTTGGTGTAAGGTTGAAGAGTAATCTACGGAGTGAGCCACGTCTGGTTTACTCGAATCAATTATACACAGTCTTAACAAAGGTCAGTTCGTCCTGCTACGGGTGCATACTACCTCGTGTGTGAAACTGGTATCACGTCATCAATGTGTTTCGAGCAGGCAACTTCAAGACGGGCGTTTTAATCTTCACAATCCACGGCAAAGCGGTAGGTATTATCCTGTCAGGTTATGGAAGTGGTCGAACCCTAATCATTGTTGATAGTGGATCCACACTTGCATCGGTCAAGGCACCCATCTTTAGTCTAAGACAGTACGTTAGGGAATTCTATTTTGAAATTAACACACTGAACGAAGTAGTTACAATTTATGTACAATGCGTGCCTTACTGCTTTACCAATTCATTTTTTTAAATTTTGTCGTCCCCGAATTGCCCAATTGGCTTTCTACTCGTTTGTTGTCTATAACTAAAGTCATGGTTCACTTCAGTTTAAACCAGTAACCTACTTTCAGACGTTAGGTGTATCATGCTGAACTCTTGTGTTAAGACTCAAGTGGGTTTGGTGGACTGTTAAACAAAACGTGTATCTTTCGAGCTGGAATACTGTATTCCTGATAGTCGCCTGCCATTTTTCAGTTGAGAACATTTTTACTAAGTGACGGATTGACGATTGCACTGTTGTGAATATCTTTCGGTTGTGATTGATTTGATGACGGATTATGCTTTTCAATAATGTTCCAACTCAATCATCTTCACATCCTTTATGTTGGTGGATTATCTTGACCCTGAAAACGTTAATGACTGCTTCAACCTGCTTATTCACGTGCATGATAAAACCGGCTGTTTTATTCCACTTCGTACGTCGATTGCTCCAAAGTCCTGAAACAGAAAGATTTTGTTGAACTTGCGCAGTTTCCTTTACGGTTGATGACAAATTCACCATCGTGCATTCGCACGTACGTTACAATGTGCAGCTATACATCAGAACGTTAGTATGACGAGCTTGCACCAGCCTTGACTTTATTCTCATCACATGCACTCAACAATTCTGTTAAAGTCAGTTAAAGGTGAATAAAAATGTTTCTCACACGGCTGAAAATGTGCAAAACGCGACGCAAATGTGCGACACATGTTAGATCATCGGTCGGTCAAACGCATACAAGGAGGCGCGGTACGCATGTCAGCGGTTCAGCTGATAGGATAAGTGATTAGCTATGGAATTCATCGGATTGATATTTATCGGTGTGAGGTTTGTTTAGGATACGCTGAAACACGTGCGCTTGGAGTGTCGCTTGTAAGCTGGACCTAAACTGCCTCGTTGACTGATATTTTTCATGAAGACCCCCAACATTCAGT
>LOND01002513.1:13879-26254 GCA_014220965.1 Paragonimus kellicotti
TGTCGGACGCTTCGTCCGTTTCTGTTAGCTGAAGGTCAATGGCTTTTGGACCGCTTTCGCCTCTTGAATCATCGTAGCGTAGTTTGCTGTTTTGCATCCTCGGAAATGTTGGCTGGATTTTAGGTTGGGAGGTAAATTAGGCCAAAAGGACGGTCACCTGGCAGGGGAAAATGCGGCCGAAATGAGCTATGTATAAGCCCTCCTGGATGCAAGAGGTGACCCAAGCAGACTCACTGGGTTGTAAGCCTTAGAAATAAAATAATTCTTAATGGGACTTTCAGGAGACGGGACGGTTGGGGGTTTAGAACAAGGACATCTGACCATCCAAGGCGATGGGGCAGCTGCCATTGATGTGGGTGTGGGAGCGTGGGTTGATCAATTCGGAGGCACTGATTCCCTCTAGAAGACAGGAATAACGCCTTTAACGTTGACTGGAGCTTGGGGTCAGCCTTGATGCGTGACCTTGTTTTACCTAGCTGGAGCTGCTGTGTTGCTGATCGGCTGCGCGCGATCTGTCCAACCTGGAAGCGCCTCCCGAAGAAGTAACTCGGAGTATGGTTTCTTCATTGCACAGACACAGTGCTACGGCATTCAAGGTCGTCCTTCTTGGACCCAGAAACTATTTCTATGCTTTGCGTTATATATAGAAATAAGGCAAGATGAATACCTGAACGTTAGGGCAAAAAGCAGATAGCCATCGTAACGTGCGTCTTGCAGCGCACAGTGATATTTACAGTTGTATGCGGGTGTGTTTCGTGCAACACGATCCAGGGGGGCGTACTTATGAGAAACTATTAGTTACTGGCCCACATACGCCAGAATGAATACCATGTTGTACAACAAATGCTGAATAATAAGTTGACTACCTGAGATAACACGCATGGAAGTGAACCAGCCTCCACGGGTGAGTATCAGGTCGAAAATTGAGCTCGTCGGCATCAGATGCGGGAGGCGAAGCCAGGGCCATTTTTGAGCTTGGATTCACTGGGGACTGCTCGGTTGATGTCTGCGTCATCATATTGGGGGGTGAGTTGGTAAAGGCTGCATTAAGGCAGTCGCTCGAAACCGTGGAATGTTGACCAATGTTGTCAATCACATAAGTTTTCGCGTACCGTTTGATTATACGTGAAGGTTACTCATACGGTTCCCGCAGCGGTTTCTTGATGGAGTCTATTCGAAGACCCTCAAACTCACAAGTGCACGGTTCCTTATGAACTCATACAAAGACTGTTGGATGCGCGTTGCACCCGCCTGCGCTGACCACGTGTGGTCCGCTAGTCTCCTGGTGAAGTGCTGGGCTCCGACAGTTGTTTTGCTTGAGGTTTGGAAATAGTCAGCTGGAAGCCTGCGAACAACCATGGACTACTGATGCTGGGGTATTGCTATCATCTTTGTTGCGGGATAAATTAGTAAGCAGAGCCAGCGGCAAATTCTCCGTTCAACCCATCCGCTCGTAAGCGCGTAATGAGGCTTCGAGCTGGCGATGAATGCGCCCTACGAGGTCGTTGGCTTACAGGTGGTATGCCGTGGTGCATTCTTGGTGTTCGACCTGCAACTTGGTCAGCTGTGAGAATAACGCCGATTCAAATCGTGTACCACAAGCGTTTGTAATTGTCCACGGACAGCAAAAACGTGCGATCCAGTGCTCAAAAGGTGAGAGCGACAGGTGGACCTCACTGCGGTATGACTTTCAGCAGGCTGGTGAACCGATCGATGCACATAAGGAGGTGGATGCAGCCTCAAGAAAGTGGGAGTGATCCGACAAAGTCCAAGTGTACCTATTCAGGCTGATCGTCAGGAGCTTGGAGGGCTCCAAGCAAACTGCTTGCGCATCGGTTGACCTCAGAACGTTGAATGGCATGACGGCAACAGGCCCAATGCCAGACAAGTCAATGCGCAATCAGTTTCACCGACGCGCATATTCCCGAGTTTCATGGAGTGCACAGCGCTTCAAAGATTGCCTTCCACAGTCGGTAAGGCACGGTTACCTCGGGATATGATAGCGATATGACACAGAGAGTGATGACGGCCAAAGATTTCATTGGCACTGTTTGGATACATAAGTTGGTGTGCTTCAGGTAGTCTACAAACCTGCAATTGGACTATTGCAGTGCAGCTATATTGCTGTGAGAAATGGAGTCAGCAGCAATAGAAACACTGAGTACTCCTAAAAAGTGTCCGCCACAACGTTTTCGGCTCCAGGGACATGACAAATGTCAGTAGAAAACTTGGCCACGTTGCCCAGCTGTCAAGTTTCCCGACGTGACTGTATGTCGGAATCATTCCGCAAAGCGCACACGGGGAGTTTGTGACCCATGAAAATGACAGACTAACGCCCCGGAGTGCGTGGTGTAAATAGTGCACGGCCCTCCCCACAGATAAAAGCTCACGAACAATAGTGCTGTATTGCGTTTCAGTCTTACTCAAGGACTGCGAGAAGAAGGCAGTTGACTGTCACTCCCCAGTGATTGCTTGCTGTTGCGTTGCACCTATGGCCGTATTCGATAGGTCCACAACGAGGTTAGTCAGTACGCTCGGTTGTCTGTGGTGCAATGTGACTACAGAGGCGAGTGCATCCTTCACGGTGAGGAAGGCTGTCGTGGCTTCGGAGGTCGGGTTGAAGGTACGTTCAGTGCCCCGGAGAAAGCAATCAGAGGATGCGCCAGCTTGGCTCAGTCGGAGATGAGTCGGCGTTAGTAATTCACATGTTCATCGAGACGGTGGAGCTCGGGAGTCGAGTCGGGAAGCGGACATGATCGAGTGATCTTCACCCGAGAGCACAGCGCCCTCCCAACTGCCAAGATGCAGCGTCACGAAGATCGGAGGGCATGCGCAAAAAACCGGAAGTGCTGAATGGAGTAGTGATATATTTCTGGGATATCTTCCCGTGCTACCGTTATTTGACAGTGGGTACGGACGAAGTCGATTTTGCCGATGATTGTTTTTCTCATGAGACTGGTAGTTAGACCGTTGTCGTGCGGCGCAGAAGAACCATCTGGATCAGTAAAATCGTTCAGTTCACGGCAGTCTCCAAAAGGAGGCAACCATCTTCCGTCTTCTTTGACCCTATGTACAGGGGGAGATGACCATGTGCCATCAGAAGGGCCAACTACAGTCATATCCAGCATGAGTTGAAATTTGGCGCCGGAGATGCGCAAGTTGTCCGTTGCCAGTCTCCGTCGTAGCTGAAAGAACTGGTAGGCCTTTCGTCTTGATGTTACGGGTCACATCCGTAACGACGGCAGTTAACTGGTCGGATGGACGGATCGCGCCCATGAATTCACGCAACCCTGCTCGGTATCTATCACCACTGGTTGGTTCAGCAAGCAGCTGAGGACAGGCATCGAGGAAACAGCCCCCATGGGGAATATAATCTTCAGAGAATCAAGGTTGTCTTGATGAGAGTGGTTGAGCGTTCACATATGATAATTCGGTCGTGCCTAATGTGAGGTCAATGGCGCAGTGGTAAACACGGTTGCCTCATGAAAGCATGGCCGGAGTTCTAGTCCCGGCAGTGGCAAGGATATGCACTACTGACGAGCTCTAATGAGAGCGAAACTCGAGTCTAGTGCTTCTTTTCGAAAGGGGCTGGCTGGAAAGTCTATTTGAATGCAAAGGCTGCGATCAAATGTGAGTGATGTTCAACTTGAAATTAACCAAATCCCCGACTGCTCATCAGTAAAGGCCTTACATCCCTGTTCCCAGGTATGCCTCGTGTACGTGGTTGTCGGCACTCTTCACTATTCTACGTACCACGGAACTGGGCCATACGCCTACCAGCAGGAGGACTCAGACCAGTAGGACAAGCTCAACATCCTTCGCGTTCCGTCCAACCCTCGTCCATTTATGGTACGCCTGGATGGAGGGTAGATATCCCTAATCCAGTGTTTCCGAAAGACAACAAACAGGTGTTGAGCCTCCTTTTGCCGTTTCGTGTGACTTTCTGGTAGTGTGATGCGTACATGGCAGGTCCTGGCTTGGTTTTAGACAAAAGATCGTTTGGTCCCAAATCCGAGGGACCATCCGGATCATCGTAGACTTCAACCAAAGGTTTGTTGTGCAGACTTCTCTCGACCTCAATTAAGTAAGTGTTGACTCGTGCGACATCACCCTACGACAGCCTTTATGACCCCCGAACTGTATGAAACATGCGCTCTTATGTTCAACCCCGATTACTAGCAGCGGCGGGACTAAGGTTTCAGTCAATACCACGAGCCGCCAGATTCCAATGGATTTTGTCTTGATGGAACTCAAATAATTTCCCCCTCTGCTCTGATTCTGCGTCAACGAAGCTGGACCAGTTATTGTTGCACAGTACTTTCGGCACACCTCAACGGCCAATGATACCTATTGGGGCCATTAAATGTTAGTCCGTTGACGTCGACTGCGCCACTTCCAAATGCACTGCTCTTGTCTTTGATCAATGAAGAGATAGCCATATCTTTCACAGGTGCTGCTCCCAATCCGAAACTCCAGATGTCCAAAATAATCCACGCCGCAAGCTGTAAACAGGACGCCACCGGCATTTGTGCGGTCAACGGGAGGCGGGGCCATCACCAGTTCATACGACCCTACTGACAACATTGCGCACTTCATACATTTTAGCAGCACGTGACGCACACAATTTTGCCCCTGATAATTCAAAACTTCCTTCGGATGGACGATTAAACGCGACAAACCCCCATGTAACCTTACGTCTCGTGATAGTGTCTGACAAACATACCCGTAACAACCCCGCGGAACGGTAGTATCATCATTCGAGTACCATAAGATAACCCAGTTGAAACCCTTTCACCGAATCACAGGACGCCGTTCAAGATGACAGCCATCAGTCGGGCCAGCGCACCCCATCGGACTTCTGACTATTCTGTACAACTCACCACTAAAAACGCCACGCGTCTGGCATCATAAAATATTTCTACTGATAACAAGCAGTTGTCACCGTAAACCTCTAGTTCAGCAACTTGGCTAGCCAGCTTGCTAAATCGATGCCCATTATCGATTGCAGCCTCCGTGAGCGCATACGAAGGGCAAAAGGGCAAAGTAATGGTCCCGGAAGGTTGGACCATAATCTCGCGTTCGGTGAGCCAGACGTTGGTTCATCGCTCCACCAAAGGAAGCTCAACGCCCACCTGTCTCTTTCGGAAACCTTCACCTACAAAAACCATTCCTCGATGTCCAAAGATAATAAACCCTTTTGGAACCGTAGCAATACATCTACTAAGTTGTTCACCAAAACTGGCTCTTGCAGCAAGACTGGTCATACTGATATCTTCGTATTTCGCCGCGCAGCCGAGTACTATTCGCATTTTCACACGTTTATTCGGATTCAACAGCGGGTGTTGGGGTAGATATCACGAGCGAAATGTCTTATCCATACTGCTGTCAACTCTCGACATATAACAAATGGTCACAAAAAGGTCCAGCAGTAGCAAATGAGGAAGGTGAACTACGTAAGCACGAGTTTCCGCAAGTAAATTATATCAAGGTTTATTAACACAGAAAGTTCAACGTTCGCCGGAGAAATGATTTGTCGAACGCGTAACTTGAATGGTCATGTCGTTCTTTGCAACAATGTCTCACAGTCTCTACCAAGATAATTCTCAATGTTAGAAGAAGGACTAATGAGAGGGTACTACATAAAGACACGGAATGCGATCAGGACTTTCTGTGAAACATATGGCAGTCGTCACCCAATGCAAGCAGCCTGTTTTACAATAGGAACTGGATTTAACGCGACGCCAAATAGGTGTTTACGCAGAAAAAGTGTCTCACATTGAACGTCAGAAGCCTTCAAAAACTGAGCAAGAAATGTGCGCAATCAACCAAACCGAAAACTGGGTACTGCTTGGCAATGGGGGGGAAGGAAATTGTTTCGAGCTCACGTAAATAAACTGTCATCGGCTTGTTCGCAGCGGAACGGTTGTTCGCAGATCAAAGAATGATTGAAATCATGTCATTCAGAAATCTGGCATTCACAATTCTACTGAGTTCAGGCGAGTTGAAAACAATACAGTAAAGTGAATAGAATCAAGCTCTGAAGATTCTCGGTGATAGAGTAAGACATAATACCCATTTTTTACACAGTTCCGTTTTCACCAAAGGGCGAAACAATCATATTATAGTGTCATTTTCAACTATTTCTAGGAACAACGTTTCGTCGACCAGTATCTACCTGAAATCCTGCAAACAAGGAGAAATAGTATAAATATCGTATAGACAAGGAAGCTGGAAACGTTGTCATACATGTTTCACTATCAAATATGTTAGTATTCTTGTTGAAGTACAATGCCAACATTGTATGGTCGTATATTTCCATTTCGACGATATCGTCAAAACGCCGCACCCTCAGGCTATAGAATGACGTATTTCATCTCGAAAATTGCAATGAGCGCATTTATAAGACTTGAAAAGTGAGCTAACGCCAATAACGGGTTATTTTCGCGAAAATGGTGGAAAAGTTTTCATCACCAAACCAGTACTTTTGGCACTTATTCGATGTATTTCAATTTTTTCATTAACAGCCTATTTAAAATTGATGAACTGTCAACATTTTTTCCGAACTTTCAATTTTAACCCTTCCAAAGACATTTCAAAATAAGGATTCGCGCCAAAATGACGGTTTTCTCTTTGAAACGACCTTCAAGCCAATTCCTGAGAACGCCAAAGGCGGTTAATTCAATTTACCGGGAGATAACAGTGAACGCAAGCCACCCTTCAACCAGCGTGCCAATAATCAATCCGAACTCAGACAGCTCAGAATAGCGCTAGTTACCCAATAAGATTAACCGTCGTCACGTTCGGACTGTTTGAATAAGAGAGAACCTGAATAATTTGAAAGTGAGATATTACGTTACTTATTGCTCAATTCCGATTTCTTTTCGTCTGATTATCTCCAACAGCTTGGAGCGTGTGATTGGTGCGAGTCTTGGTGGCCACGATTTTGAGGATGAGGGCCCTGTCTTGCGACAGTTGTAAAGTTCACCAGTATAATGTTTTAAGGTCGAAGCAGACTTGAAACGGTTATCTGGGCACGAACTGTTGCGAATTTTCACGAAATATTGCAACGCACAACACAGACCAGATATCTAAAATTTGTTTTATATAATATTTCTGCTAAAATAAAAAAAATGGGTTATTCGTAAAAATAGCTAATAGTGTCGCCTTCGTTATGACGATGCGTGTTCATATTCTGTCGGTCAAAGTGAGTTGTCTTTTAAGGTGGGCCCCACCTCATAACAATGCGTTCATTGGAATTTTTAGGGCAAATACATATTTACAGTGAATATGGCTGTGCACATGGCATCGACATTCTCGTACATATTGCGTTCGCGTTGTATTCCGCATTAAAGTCAATTGTGGCTTTCGCAGGGATCGGACTTCAAGGTCGTTGGGGGGAATACTGTCGTTTTAGTGCAAAATCCATGTTTTCAATTTTTTGAATATGTTAAAATCAAAAATTCAAGCTAAGTAATTACAGTTCATCAATTTTAAATATGCAATGTTGATGAGAAAATTGGAATACATCGAATAAGTGCCGAAAATACTTGTTCGGTCATGAATATTTCTCACCATTTTCGCGAAGCCCACGCAATATTAGCGGTTACTCATTTTTTCAAGTCTTATAAATGCGATCGTTGCTATTTTTCAGATGAAATACTTCATCCCATAACCTCAAGTCTAGTGAACTAACTCAGAAGACACGCTTGGCGTTGTTGAGCTTGATATCCTATTGCGCGAAACGGTCAAAAACGGCGCGAAGATGGACAAGTGCCCATTTTTCGAGCAGCTTGCGATCAAAACATTGTCGATGTTAACGTATGCAAAATGAAGTCCTTGCAATACTCCGTCCTCGAATCGTTGAAGTGTTTGGGCTGCCTTGTGAAGCACAAAGGGCATCCTTATAAATTCGACGAATCGAAGGGGTGCTGTGATGGCTGTCCTCGAGATGTCACTTTCGTCAACCGGCTGTGATAGCAGACGCGTACTGGGTCCAAGTTAAAAGAAGTAGTAATGCTAGGGGGTCCTAAAGGAAAACCGTGGATATGCAGTAGACGGTACCTGCCGGGATTGTACAGTTGTTACGTGCGCGGTAATCACCGTAAGATCGCCAACTGCACGCAAACATTCTGGGTACGGTGTGCAGTGTTGTCGTTCTAGAGCTGTATGAAAATCGAATTGTGCACTATTAAAGTATGCGTCCGAATGCAGCCTCAGCTACTTTGATTTCGTCAGGATGCGAACAGCGTGGACGAGGAAAAACCGGAGGAACGTGTATTGTTGTACGATGTTTCACATCGTGCACACGGCCGAGTTAACGAATGAGAATCTTTCAACAGTGCTGCGAAAAGACGGTGTTGGTGGAAGAGCAGGCCGGATGCCGATTGATGCGATCGTCGATTGGGTGCCATTCACTGTGCATGCGGTAGTGTTGTCAATTAGCTTGCACTTCTTGATATAAACACAGGGGTCAAAATGTGATAGGAAGTCGGCACCGATGAGTGGCGTTTGAACGTCAGCAACCGGTTTCATCCATCACCATCGGAGACCGAAGTCGACGGTGAACGAGCGTTCCCCGAAAGTTTTGATGCGACTTTGATTCGCGGCCTGTAAAGTGTACTGGCCAGACTGAAGTCGATCATTTGGTTGCGGTGGAATAACGCTGAGCTCGGCTCCGGTATCCATCGGGAACCGCAAGCCGGTCGATCGATCCCTGATGAAAAATAGGCGACTAGTACCTGCTGGGCCAGCGACAGTCGTCGCCGTTACTGGCTGGCCTGCCGGTTTGACGGTGACGCGTGGCGAGTTTGTAAACCGCCCGGATGGGTGCACTTCTTCGCTTTGTGCCAAAGGTTTTCACAGTATTAACTGCATCTTGATGGACTGCGAGAGCCTGATCGTGCACGACCTCTGGGCAGGTGCCTCTTCAGATCGTTGATCCGCAGAATCATACTGTCTACACGGTGGCACCTGTCCTTCGAAAGTTTTGGACCATTAACAGTTGTTTGGACAGAAGGGGGCGACGTGGGAACGATTTAGTTGCGGCATACAACGATTGTAAAGGGAAGGTTTCCGCCACTTTGTCCGCAAGGGCTGACAATTCGTGCATTGAGCTGCCCTCATCCATTGCAACCAAAATGAACTGTACCGCAGATGAAATCTTTTTCGCCTACACCTGCTTCAACATGGTATGATCAAGCCTCAAAAAGGCCAAAAGGCTTCACATATAACGTATCAGTTGTGATGGAGATCGATCGTCTAATTCGACTGGACTGAACAAACCACGAAACAGTTTTTTCTGGGACTTTCTAGCCCGTTATATGGCCGGGTCCTTTGAAGGTGTATAGAGGAAATCAGATGAGACTGATTCCAGCAGATCTGCTACTTTCGCTGTGACATCAAAAGGAACGGATTGCACCGCGTCCGAAAACCTTATTTTTTCTGATGTTATCTGCCTAGTGGTAAAAACGGCCTCAACGGTACTCACCTGCAGTCGAGGATTTCCGGGGCTGTATTCAAACAATTTCAAAGCAACAATGTGTTCGCTTTTGATTGTGATTTCCGCACTATCGTTAATCATTGATAGTAATACAAAAATGGATGAAGCATTGTTCGGAAAAAAATAGGTCACACCAATTTTGTATTGGCCTAATCAATCAAATGATAAAATTGACAAAAATATGACGACACCAAAGAGTTGTAACCGTAACGGATTAGCGCAAGAAGTATGTGCGCCCGTAAAACAGAAGATCTTTCAGTAAAATAGGAACGACTCGCGGAGAAGCAATGGCCTGCTGGATTGAATAGGCCGCCACGAGAGAGGGAGAGCGTGCCAGGGAGCAGGTTTGGTAGACGGCCGGTAGATAATTTCAAACGCGGCGTGGAATGACGAACGTTGAGCATCTGTAGATCAGTCGGTACCTGGAGCCGGAGCATTTTATCGTGCACTTACTTAATTGCCTAAAACTCTACACAAATGAAGAAGACAGAGGTGGTGCGCGGTAACTCGCGTTTCTCATTGTTGCCGATCGAATTCAGAACTGATGATGCCTCCAAACAGTTGTGCAGATGAAATTAACAAAACAGTATATACAAAATACGTACAACAATTAATTACAGAATATAACTGTAAACTATGGACATTACCTTCAAGCCCAATCACTGCGAGAACTATAACTGCGGAATACGAAGTTACTTTCAACCACTGAAAACCTTCAGAAGGTATTCTGTTATTAGGTAACTGTAACATGCAAATAAAGGGTTCTTGCTTCCCATACCCTTCACACTCCGTGAACCAACTATGAGCAAAATGGAGATACCGCGGCATAGCGTACATCTGGGGTAGGGGTTTCCAACAATAGTCCTGTAAAAGGAGACAATAGAAACAAGCGTGAGCCAAAGGCCCAGTAAGACATGCACACAACTTACACAATCGAAAACAAAAATGCCGTAATCATCTGCGGATTATATACAAGCTCATTAGTGTCCTTATCATCCGTTCAAAAGGGGTAGGGAAACTGAAGTTCCAGGGGATGCTTTTACAATGTTCTATCAACTTTCAAACTCTGTTAAGGTTAAGGATTTAATTCAAACTCTACAAAATGTTGAACGCCGCAGTTACTCGCAATTACTCGCACAACTTCGAACGTGAAACGTTGACAAGTTATTCAAGATAACTTTGAACCAGTTGGCTGGTGGTCGATATTCCAACAAATTGCTGACCCAACTGACAGCTACTCGAATGGCCAAGGTTAAGGTAGCTCCTTGCGCTGAGCGCTGGACGGTTGTCGTGCTCCATAGAATGCTGGCTACTACGTTCTCCGTCGTTAGTTATTTCCCTCCCGTTGATCCTTCTTATATCGAAAATTATCTTGGTAGGGAGTGCAAGCTTTTCTGGCAAAGAACGACATGATTATTAAAGTTACGCGCTCAACAAGTCATTTCTCCCGCAAACATCGGTCTTTGTGTTATTAAACTTTGATAACATTCACTTGTGAAAACTCGATCTTGCTCAAGTTATCTTCCGTACCCCTACTGCTGGACCCTTGTTTTCACGTACCATGGTTTCGCTTGGGTTTGATCGCTCCGTCATTATGCAATCTGTTGCATTTGATCATATTCATATGAACGGTTACTCTCGGGATTTGTATATTTGGTGGTTCCAATATCGAGGTTGATCGTCATATTCCACTTACTTTATACTAATTTTCTTGTACCTTAGAGCCATATTAATAAGAAACCCGCCAACACGAATTGGTTGTTCAGCGGGCTCAGAAGTTATAGACTCCGGTTGCTTATAGACGTGACCATTTTGGATCAGGCTCGTCGACGGACGTTGCAGTTGTTCTAAGCGTTGCTCGAGCGACCACTAGACTTCCGGGATCAACACCGGGTATGGCCGGGAAATGTTTCTTAGCAAACGATAACAGATGTTCTATATTCTGTGTATTGATAACGCTAGTTTTCGGATCAACGACATTCTTTGAGTGTTATATTTTTCAGTGTGTGTAATGAGCCAATTCATCCAAATTCCTGTAAGCTCTTCATTCGTCCGTTACTATTATTTCTGAGACTAAAAGTGAGTGATATAATTAATATAAGTGGCTTAGTGAGGCATGTATTCGGATAGTGGCCAATAAGGTGGCCGTCTTTCGTCTGTTCTAAGAGCCAACCACCATGAACGCCTCTTGAGTTTATCTTTCAATGCTAACAACCACGACGGTACGTTTTTCATGAACAATGCCTCATCTACTTTATCGGTAAAATGAGTTCCATCCGTCCGCTCCGGTCAGCAGGACAGTTCCATCATCGCATACTCGTTAGACACTGAGACTGGTAATGAATGTTCTGAGCATAAGGTACAAACGGGGTGAATATGCCTTCAAACGATAGTGCATTCGTGTGGTGATGAAACATCAGTGACATCAGGCTACACGGGCGACTCGCGGCCTGACAACCTTGAAGCCCCTGGAATAGCCCTCCTGGGTCTTAAATGAGCAGTATTGGCAGGCGAAGAATTGGAAAACATACTGATAACCATCGGTGAAGTCTGCAGCTGGCGAAAACATGGACCAACAATCGTCAGAATCATGAGTATCCATGATACGAAGATTGAACTGTTGTAGCTGAAATGGTACAAGTGAGAATCAATGTAGTCGTCGGAGAAATGACGAGCTACAAAGTTGGTCATAAACCGTCAGATAAGTGAGTACTGGGCTGCGTACAAGTGGCAAGCAATACCCAAGCATAGCCAGAAACCAACAAACTGGACAGTACACAGGTTATCGATGATAGAGTGGGACATTACCCACGTTTACACTGTTCCATAGTGACCGTAGATAGAAACAACAGTGATGATACGTCGTTCGTAATCCT
>LOND01002513.1:26354-39234 GCA_014220965.1 Paragonimus kellicotti
AGCTACAAAGTTGGTCATAAACCGCCAGATAAGCGAGTACTGGGCTGCGTACAAGTGGCAAGCAATACCCAAGCATAGCCAGAAACCAACAAACTGGACAGTACACAGGTTATCGATGATAGAGTGGGACATTACCCACGTTTACACTGTTCCATAGTGACCGTAGATAGAAACAACAGTGTGATAACGTCGTTCGTAATCCTTTTCAGGAGCGTCATTTCGTCGACGGATTTCTACATGAAATGCTGGCAGGCAAACAGACTAAATGTGTAATTCAGATATATAACTAACTCACGAACGGGGTGTCATCGTCTCCATTGGAATTTAGTGATATCTACTTAGAGATGGAGAAAAGTGCCAGAGCGGCGGAGCGTCCACATATCTACCGGAGCATCTAATTACCTCTTCAATGATGGATTCCTCTTTCACATGTTCACCAAATTCAAAATGATGTTCCTTCTGAATCAACAGTCACCACATAATGCACATGCCCTTTAAAATGTTAGGATGCCTCAATCACTTTTCTTCGGGAAGCCTGGTGGCCCACGGATTCATAATTAACCTGGCCTGGAGAACGTATTACCCACTGTTCTTAGTAGCTACATTGCACGAAGTATATAGTCATTCAGAAAATGAGATAACAATCCCAAGTGGAAGGGAGCACCGTCGTGCAATGCCCCTTTATAAGAGGGGCACGTGGCAATGCTGCAAACTGCCGTCCAGTCACTTCACTCACGACTATATCAGAAGTTCTGGAAGGCTAAACTGACGACCACACATGATACTGTATGAAGGAATATGGTTGTTCTGCGCTTCAACGGCATGGATTTCTCCAAATACATTCGTACACAACCAACTGGCCGATGGCGAACAGCACGGGCCAAAACAATGGATTCTGGCAGTGGTGCAGATATTATATGCTTTGATTTTGCCAGGCTTCGGACACGGTAGATCGCAATAGTTTACTAACCATGATGGTGGTTTGTGGCATCTGGAACCACCTGTTAGCTTGGGTAAAAAATAAGCTCCCAGACAGGACGTTCATTGTATGCTTCAAAAAGCTTACTTTCAAGTACACCCGGCCGCCAGGGCAGCAGATCACGTCACCGTTCTTGAACCACTTTTGTTTTTGAAAGTCAACAGTCATATCACCGTTACTATACAGGGTGTGTCCGATTTATGCATGTGATATGAAGATCTGGATGCTAGCACGATATTCAGATGTTAGAGACTTACCCTAGGCCGGTCTGGATAAATCATATCTTAGCGGTCAGAAAACCAATTTTCCACCAATAGAAACAAACGTACTGTCGTTTTTCCCTGCTACAATACTACACGGCAGCAGTCCCGCTTTATGTGCCTCTCATCGATGTGATCTAGGGCCTTTTAATTGAGAAGACCTTAACGTTTGTCAGAACAAAATTGTTAACATGTGCTATGCCCTTAGAAAGACGTAATTTAGGCCGTACGCATCCTGCTGACTTATTCGGCCGTTCCGTAACATGGGAAGGTTCCACGCAGAACTTATTCTCAGTTAAAACATCAGGCCGATTGGAAACGCTTTAAAAAGCGGCTTCGAAAATATGCGGGAAATTGGAAACTTGTCGTTTTTCTCGAGACTTGAGAAACTGAGCTGTGCAATCTGGAATGCCAACGTCTTGGTAAGGATAAAATGTTGGTCTACTTAAACCTGAAAACTTCCAATCACCTCGACATTAGCCTGCTGGTCATCAGCGATGATCGAACTCTGATGGGACACTCCCGCAACTTGGAAATGAAACGCGGAGGACGACTCCAAATGTTTTATCTGCACTGGAATAACCTTCCTGAGGCAGTGGCTTCGGCGAAATCCACGGATCAGTTCGAACAGTTATTTAACAGGTATCACGCATAGACGAGAGAGCCCCCCACATAGATAAGAGAGCGTTTCAAACGCTCTACGGAGTTTATATAAGACCGCTCCTCGAGTATGCCAATCAGGTCGTGTATACCGGCCTGAAGAAAGACATTATTGTTGAGCGTGTCCAGCGCGCGGCTACCAAACTAGTCACGGGCTTGAGAAATGTCGCGTACGAGTCTCGACTTGAAATTCTTGATCTATATCCACTTGAATATCGACGACTCCGCGGTGATTTAATTCTCACACACTTCTTTAGAGTAGGTCTCGTTGAACAGTTCTTTATGATAGCGAATGATGACGGCCGGCGAGGACACAACAGGAAGCTCTTCAAGCTTCGTCCTCGGACCTTCCTTAGGCAGCAGTTCTTTTCTTACAGGGTTATCAACCTTTGGAACAGTCTTCCGTCTGAGGTCGTTAGCAGCACCTTCTAGAAGTTGCTTTAGATCATCACTTGATTCTCATTCACTGAAGGAAAAAAAATCAATTATTCATGTAACCTTACTCTGTTCTTGGTATTTACTGTAATCCCCAAGAGCGGTGCTACACCCTGTTTTCAATGATTGCATTTCAGATCAACAGAAGCCCGCTTGACACTGAGCAAGAAAAACCGACTGGATCCGGGTACTTTGGGCCCCTGCCTCGAACCCGTGTATCAATCGCTGAATCGCTGAAACGCCCCAGCACAAGTTTCAATTTGCAACCACCCCAATAAACTGCAGAACACGTGTTCTGTCACTAATACTATGCATTCCACATACCATGCAACTCATAGAATACATGACACAAAGGGCGCGTGTGGAATGAAGTATACTCCGTTCCAAACTCTGTCCATAGTGGCTCAAAGCAGGCGATTGTACACGCCGTTCTGTCCTCAATGACTGCCTTGGTCACTCAACAGAAAACATCTGACATCGGAAACGGGTACAAAACTGAGCTCGGAGTGCCGCGGTGGATGGTTTCGTCCAACCGGACCCGTGAACCAACTTTGCATGACTTGCTCGCGAACAATTTCATTGGTCTTTACTGTTACTCGATCTGTTATATATTATTAATTATATTATAATTATATTGTAAGAATGTCTTCTATCGTCATAATCATTGTGTACGCTTCCATATGTTTTATAAACAGACGAAATTTGCCGTCCTTCCAGCAAGGCTTGAAAAAAGGATATGTGCTGCTAGGGTCAATCAGCTCAGGATATTGCAACAAACCTACACTTGATGAACCCAGGTTTACTTATCAATTCAAACGAGTTTCAGATACACTCGTGTCGGGGCGAATACTGGGCATCAGGTCTCCTATAAGTCCTCTTTATCTCTTCGCGGTGCTCCGTCGACAGCTGTAGGGCGCTCTACAAGCCGCTCGCGCAGGGCGTATGGTTCTGTGTTGGTGAAGTGCTCCTACACACACACGGAAAGTGTTCCTAGATATTCGCGCCACCAAACCGCTTCATTGTTTGTAGATGCCAGTACGCCAATTGTATACAACAGCAAATCGCAACGGGTTTCGTAAACATAGCGAACGTTTTTGGTTAGGATATGATCTTACCAGCCTTACCAACATCACGTGCAAGGTAATGGAACGTCTGTTAAAAACGCGCCATACTTAGGCACTTCTCCAAATAACCTCTCCTCTACCCAGCATGGCTTTCTTCCCGACCGGTCATGCATAACGAATATGCTAATCTTTATGGATAGCCTGACAGACGCCAAAGACAATGGCCATATCTCGGATGCTATCTTCTTCGACTTTGCCAAAGCCTTTGACCGTGTATCGCACGGCCCTCTTGTACATAAACTAGAGTTGATGGACATCAGGTGAGGTTCTCCGCTGGATTGAATCCTTTCTTGGCAACAGGACTTTCCGAGTAAAAACCGGATCGGACCTTTCTTCTCCTTGTCCGATCTCCGCTGGAGTTGTCGTTCAGAGGATTCCTACGTCTCGGTTCGTTATTGTGTATTTTATACTTATTATATATCAACGATCTTCCTGATCTTCATTTCTTAGCAACGCCTCCTCTTCTATTGCTGACAGACTTAAAATATCTGGGAATGGCTTGTGATCCGATTGCGTACTCAGATCGACCTTGACGCGTATAGTGTCTAATGGGCATGAGATCTACCTCTGAACGAGCAAGTGTGCGCATATGTCGCTCGGAGGAGACTCTGGGAATCTATTCGTGAATACATGGTGCACAAAGTGTGACAGATATCGCGAAAGTAGACCTCAAAAAGACCTAGGGATTTGGCTGTCGACCGGTTTATCTTTTTCTTATCACCATCAGATGGCCGCAAAAAGGGATTTAGGACTCTTGGGATGATAAAAAGAGCCTTTCCCCGCATAGACAGGCATGCCTTTCAGTCGCTCTACGGGGTCTACATACGACCACTGCTTGAGTATGCTAATCAAGTCGTATACACCGGCTTGAAAAAGGACATACTCACCATCGAACGTGCCAGCGAGCGTAGTGCCACTAAATGGTCGTCACTCGGCTTGCGGGCATTCGTCCTACGAGTCGTGCTGAAATCTTAGTCTTTATAAACTGAGTTAAGAAGACTCCGCGGTTGACTCTATTATTCTATTAACTGCACTTTTTTTCTTTTAGGCCGTAGGACCCGTGCAGCGCATTCGTTAACCCTAGGCAATTGAGAGGGCGAAAAAAAGATTACCGCAACGGTAATCCGGGCAGGCCTGTCACGACGAAGGAGATATAGCGAGAATAGCTCTTCGACCACAACCTTCCTTACGCAGCATTCTGCTCTCTTACCGCGATGGTGTCAACCCGACTGGAATTCATTACCGTACCTCATTTCCATTCGAGCGTGTTGTTTTATCTGTGGGCTCAGTTTCGACCGTTGCCAAAGTGTTATTAGATTTCTTGATCACTCTCACTTGAACAAAATGATTAAAGTTCATATGTATCTATTTCGTTCTTCTTTTCTATTAGAAAAGTGTTTTTACTATGTTCTCGGTATTCTCTGTAACCCCCAAGAGCGGTGCTACACCCAGTTTTCAATGACTGCCTTTCAGGTCAACAGAAAACCGCTGACATCGAAACGGACAAACTGACTGGATCCGGGTGAATTGGGTCCCCAACCTCGAACCCGTGAACAAATCGCTGAAATCGCTGAATATATGTGACATTTTCTTCCTTTTAACTTCCGGAGGAAGAGGTTCTACGCTCACACCTAAGGCCCCTGTTAATGACACAACTGCGGTTAGTTCATCCGGCTGTGGTTACTTTTGTCGCTACTTATCGGAGGATCTCTTCCGCGCATAATATGTCGTCTATTTGGTGATCATTCCCAGTTACTCTCCAAGCATAGGCTTACGAAGAACCCCGTGGACCTAATTGCCTTCCGTACTGTTCTAAATGGGTGTAGGCGGGAAATCCGCAGACAAACTAAACTCGTACAGGAAACGATCCTCCAAAAAGATCGCACGAACGAAATCTTCCTATTTAAGCGTATGCGTGGACTGAGAAAGAATAAGCCTTCAGTTCTTTCTCTACAACTGCATGACAAGGAGACTTCTTCAGACCCCCAAGTTGTGACCAAGTTATTTAAAGAGTATTATTTGGTAGATTACCAAGTTGCCCTGCCGGATTGGCGTTCTACTCGACCAGCGCGGAGCTTTTGGCAACCACTTATTACCGCCGAGTTTCCTGAATTAAATGTTGAAGACCTTTTTATATACGGTTAATCCATACGGTGTGATGGGTTCTGACAAGGTCCACCTAAAAGTCCTCAGAGCAGCTGCTAGTCTAGCAGAACCCCCTTGTAAGTTGTTTAAACATACACTCCGGACTGGCATTCTCACAAATGCTTGGAAACAAGCCACCATCACGCTCACCTTCAAGACAGGTGACCGGCATTCCCCGGCCAGTGGTCAGCCAGTCAGTCCTCTCTTTCACAGGACTATTGTTGGAACCTTTACTTTAGAAGAACCCTGTCCCCTGGTGCCTCCACGCTGCACAAATCTAGTTTACGGGCATAACGAGTAATCGATGCCAGAACGTCCGGTCTGTCTGCTACACCACCCTGAGGCATTTTTTTATCGAACAATCTTTCTCACCATCCAGCTTGGCTTCCTCCTTAACTGGTCGTGTATAATAAATATGTTGATCCTTATGGACAATTTGATGGAGGCGAAAGACAACGGCCTAATGCCAGATGCTGTCATCCTTCATTTCGCCAAGGCTTTTGATCGTGTCCTGCACGGCTCCCTCAAATACAAACTGGAAGCTCGTAGTATCCAGGAAATTGTTTGCTCGATTTCCCCATTTCTCGACAGTCGAACTTTTAAAGCTAAATCCAGGTCATACCTTTGGTTTCCTTCCATGCTATCTGCAGGAGTTCCTCTTAAGCCAGTGTTACGACCTTCCGGACAAAATAGCCAGCAACGGTCTTTTGTACGCCGACGAACTGACCCAGTACATTGTAGATTGATCTTGGTGCTCTTAAGGTTTGGTCGGACGATTAGAACCCTCCACTAAATGACAATAAATGTGCACATATGTAGCTCAATGGGGACTCTGGTAATGCTTTCATGACAGTAGGTTTAACGACAATCAATTCGAAGAAGGACTTAGGCGTGTGCATGTCGTCTAACGTATTCTTCACGGGATGCCGGCACAGAAGGAATTCACCACTCTTAGGATGATAAAGCGCATTTTCTACGCACCGGCAGAAAAGCGTTTTGAACGTTTGTCGGGTTTATATTAGGCCGTTCCGTGAGTATGCTAATCAGGTCGTGTATACCGGCCTGAAGAAAGACATATTAGCTGTTGAGCGTGTCCAGCGCGCGGCTACCAAACTAGTCACGGGCTTGAGAAATGTCGCGTACGAGTCTCGACTTGAAATTCTTGATCTATATCCACTTGAATATCGACGACTCCGCGGTGATTTAATTCTCACACACTTCTTTAGAGTAGGTCTCGTTGAACAGTTCTTCATGATAGCGAATGATGACGGCCGGCGAGGACACAACAGGAAGCTTTTCAAGCTTCGTCCTCGGACCTTCCTTAGGCAGCAGTTCTTTTCTTACAGGGTTATTAACTAGCGGAACAGCCTTCCCTCCGTAGTCCTCAGCTACACTTCTACAAATCGTTTTGAAGCGTTGCTAGATTCTTAGTTACTTAAAATTGACTAATGATCCTACTACGTTCTTGATATTTGTTGTAATCTGCAAGAGCGGTACTACATCCTGTTTTCACCATCCGCTTTTCAGGCCAACGGACGTCCGCTTAACACCGTACAAGACAAATCGACTGGATCCTCGAACCCGTATATTAGTAGGTGAATCAGTAGACGGCTAACGTTACCATGGCTGACGCCTCTTTTGGCCGCGTCTAAAAGAACCACAGATTGAAGATAAAAAGCGTTTATCTGTGTACCCATGAGGTTCCTCATGCTCTTGCACGGTAGCAAAACCTGAATATAGTCAACTGGATAGATGCTTTACTATGTGATTTATGGAACTCAAAACGCCCGATGGTTGGACGTGATTCTGATCGTCAACCAAAAAGACGTAATTGGGATCGAACGTATGCTGGTGTTCAGCCATGTTCGTTGGCTTGGATATGCACGCTGAGTAAATGGCGCAACGGATCCCGAAGCAGCCATCGTACGGGTGGCTAAAACCAAAGAAACAGAATCTTTTTCCTTAGAAGCTGCAATACCAAGGTGTTATCCAAAGAACTCCCTCGCCTTTCAATGCACTTTCTACATCATAATAAGACAGCCTTTAACTGAGTCGCCTGAATGCGTACGACCCAAGACAGTGTCCGAAAGTTCTGTGGGCGGTTTTTACATAACCGTGAATACAAGCGCGCGGCGTAAAGAGGAACTACAGACGTCTTAGGTTGCGGTGATGTAACTACATGGCTCTGCAACGAATTGGACTGCACACATGCCAGCCTTTCCGGAATGGTACTTACGGCTAACCATCAGCGATGAAACGGCGAGTGCGTTGGGTGCAGGCTATCTATTTCTCGGTCTGTTCCTCCAACGACCGCCGTTGTTTGAGTAACCAGTCGTTTACTTTTTTGACACTGTATGTCACAGTGATGTGCTACCTTTTGCTTTCTTCAGCTTTACTAAGACAGTGCCTCCCAAGGATGCAGTTTGCACTCTCAGCGGACGTTGTTTTTTACGCGAGGACCAGGCCGGGTTTTATCCTGGCCGTGGCTGCATTGATCACATCTTCGCACTCCGCCCGGTGCTTGAACTCCGTCATTCACCTAAAAAGCCGACAATTGTTCTTTTTACACAAAAATCCATCTGTTTTAGCTGACACAGCCCGCAGTCTGGGACTGTCTATGGAAGAAGGGTGTGCGCATGAAGCACATGAACATCCTGACAGCAGTTTGCTGTCAAAGTGGGTCAGAGCTCACGGCAGCGTGTCGCCAACCTTCGGCATCTCAAATGGGACACAGAAAGTTTGTCCAGCCTTTCCTTTTCTGTTCAGCTTTGCAGTAGACGAGATTTTAGTGTGTGCGGCTGTGATTGTGTGAAGCTTCCCCCAGTCACTTGACTTCGATACATGCAGTACAACGACGGTTTTGCTGTAATCTGTTAGGTGTTAAGAGACGCCCATCACATTTGAGACATATTTGGGACTTCAGTCCGTCAGTTTGGTATAGCCTTCTCTTCTAAACGCAAGGTGTTGTTGCACGTTTAACAAGACTGTGCATGCCCTTAACTTTGGTAAGCCGCTGGAGGTAGTTTACAAATTCTTGTAACTTGAAGGCTACATGAGTACTAGGAGAATGCCAGATGAGATCATAAATCGTATAGCTAGAATTTAGGTAGTGTTTTTCAGCGTAGACGTTTTGTGACGCAGGCGTGACCTCAGTCTTCCACTGAAAGACTGTGCTATGCCACTGTAAGAGCAGTCTTACTTCACGGCTGCGAACCCTGGACCATCTGCTTAGAAGATATTCGCAGAGTGTCCGTTTTCCACCACCGTTGTCCCCTGAGGACCTGCTATGTGTAATGGGCACATCGTGTTAGCAGTAACGTAGTTCGCCGACGTGCCTTCCGAACAAGTAGACACTCTGTCGATGAATGTCATCTCACCGTTTTTCCCTGGTGCCTTGCTTGCAAGCAGTAGGTTAGGCTTGAAGTGGCATTCTGGTGACCAGAATATGAGTGGGTCTCTGGATATGAAGGCACTGATATTGAAGTTACTTCTGTTGGTCGTTCCTGATTTCTTGGCTGGGGTCCGAAAACGAATGAACACCTTTGGCTGAGGACGCTATCAGATATGGCAAATGATAAAAGTCAGTGGCGTCGGTGTCGCGAATTTTCGTGTGCACCGGCGTATTTTTCCTGTCACACTTTTCTCCTTTTTATCTCCGCATTTATTCCCTCAGCTTTACACATTACTATTTTTTCTCATTATGTGGCACGTTTGCCACTGCCGTGATTTTTACTTGTTAGCTATATAAATACTACTTTTTTCATATATTGTATCACGTTTACCGCTTCATGTGGTCTTTCGGTGTATTTTGCTTCTCCTTTCCTTTCTTAAAACCTATCTTACCGTATATCTGCAGCACCTGATTGTCTTTCTAACCCGTAGAAATTCTTTTTGTTCTCTGCTTCCGACAGACAGTGGCTTCTTTTTCACACTGTCGTGCTATCTGACTAACTAGCATTGACCATATGATATTTTACTTCCTCAGGGTTCCACTGGATGTGCATGTAAATTAAATTATGATGGGTGCAGTGCAGGTCACCTGTTGTAGTAAGTACGTAGGCCCCATTTGGCCTTGGTTACCACGACGGGCTGATCCGGAAACGGATGCCACGAACCATACACTCTTGTCTCGATTTGGATAGCCTGATAGTATCCAGCCCACAAGTGACCTGATGTAGCAAGCAATAATAAACACCTTATGGTGCAACTGGTGGAAGCTTCAGTTTGTGCATATATGACGCTGGTGGCAACCACATGTGACTTGTTAAAGGTTTTAGTATATTTCAAACGTAGTTTTTTCTGCCTCGAACACAGCTTCGACTAGTATCTGGGTTACGAGATCGTCTGCTAGTCATGGTTGCTCGTTCGAACTCTCATCATCCTGAATGCACCTCTTTAAGTTTGGGTAGGCCAACAGTATACTTACCACTTGCGATTCAATATACCTCATGGCAGGGAAAGTCTTGTAATGTGTATACTGATAACTGACCTCGTGTTAGATTGGCTTCACTGGTGTCTGATTGTCAACCACACAGCCACATATTCCAGCCCCGGCTATTGCGACTAATTCTGTGTAGATTTTTACAGTTTGATCGAATTCAGCAAACGTGGTCTTGTATGGTGCATTGCTGGATACTTTGAGTGAGTTTGCATTGTTGAAGCGTGAATAGTTCGAATGAAATTGTTTTATACACCTGGATGGCCGAACGTCCGAAAGACAATCGAACTAACATGTCGTTCATTAGCTTTCCATAGATTAAACTGTCGACCTGTGGCCCAGATTATTTCATCACTTGTTCCCCTCATCACAGTGCAGCCGATAGTTACACTGTCTTCACCACAGACTGATTTTATTTGATAAGTGTCAAAAAACCGAGCTAGTTTGCAAAATTTTGTGCTATGGTTTTACGAATCCTTTAAACATGTGCATGTAATCAATATCTCACCTGGATTCAGTCGTGGCTTTTGAGCGGTTATTTTATTTGCCACTCCCTATCACTTGTTGTATGACTTTTGATTTCCCAGATATCCGTCACCGAATTGGTTTTCATGGACCTCAAAGTTGAAAATTGTGCTTCTGTTTAAATCTAAGAATGAATAGTCTATACTCGTTTACACAAGCGAAGTCACCGACTGAGCCTATATGTAACCGGATCATTCCGTACAACAACAACACGGCTGTTATTCCGGGCTACGAAGGCATACCTCAGAACCTGCTGATTAACTTCATTTCTTGGGTGGTACGTTTTATTTTTTTGTAATCATTTTCTCTTTAGTTATTGCTCATCCTGTTTGCCATACTTCGCAAGATCGCTTGGGACTATGGCCGAATGGCTTTGGCAAAACCGAAGAAAAATAAGTAGGTCTCACTTGAATGGTATATATATATATATATATATATATATATATATATTACAATAATTACGCAACATACTGCGAAGAAAGTTTCATGGTTGAAATATAAAAAGATGAATAAACTCATTTCGCTAAATCAGCGTTAGGTAGAGTATAGCTTACCATGGGCCAAACTTCATGTTTCGTAAATAACATTTTGTTTGCTTCACTGACAGAAAAGAAAGTCAATGTAGATTAGCCGTGTGTATGAGGATACGGCTAGCACAATCTTTGAATGTAGAAGGCGTACGTCAGCTGGCGCACTAACGATAAATGCTAGTCGGTCATACTGGGACATAGGCTTCTTAAAGATTAACCCGGTCGTATCAGTTGGTAATCTCATGTCGACTTTTGCATTTAGTCTTTACCACTGTTGCACTTCCTGTCTTTAGAGTGACAATTCTTGTAGCAGCATTATGTCTCAGGTTATGCGTCATACATCTGTAGTGGACAAGTGGGCATACGCTAGACCCTCGTCCACTAACAATTTAAAGCGCCTTTCCTGTAGAGCATTCGAAACGTAGTCCCAACAGGCATCGAACTAGAGAACGCATTGAGGTTTAGAAACAAACCGTATATTTCCAGCAATGTTTGGAAATATGATAAGTAGTTAGCTCTAGCCTAGTCTGGGACCAACGGCAGCAACCAAGAGAAGAAAGAAAAGAAGCGCGAGGTGGGCTACCGCCCACTCGGCGGCACTCAAAAGCGCGCCAAGCGAAAAGTGCGTGGAACCTTCGAGTGCGTTAAACAACGCTCGAAAAGGTTCGGGCTAAACGACCTTGAAGAATGGAATAGATGAGTCGTTAGGAAAAGGACAAGCGTTCACTGCGTGCAATTAGTTGCACGACTGAAGAAAGTGGCACTGAGTTCATATCAGGCCTCCTATAGCAGGCGTACACAGAATCATGCGTACAGAACAAACAAGCGGGAAAACATGGTTGCAGCCGGGATCCTTAGAGAAGCCACACGACCGCTGGTCACTACACATCACGTGAATGTAGTTACCTATTCCAGAGGCAACGCTTTTGGATTGGCTGGTCCTCACAGCTCAGAAGTTATCTTTCTTCCAACATTGACATTATTCATCTATTACAACTTTCTCCTTTTATTTGGCCCCACAAGTTCCCTTTCTTCCATGTACCTGGGAGCGATAATTGTTTTCTGGAGCCCAGGCAACGGCGCCTTCAATGTCCGCACTCCCGACAAGTCGGTCAGCAAGCTGCTCTGGCTAGTACTCTCTCAAGTCTGGAGCTTGATGTGTGCTGCGTGTCGGAGACGCGAGTCTACGATTCTAGCACCGTTATCCATTTGAGCTCACCTCTAGATAACTGTCGATTCAAGCGCTTCTCTCTCAGGGTTTCTGGTGACGCCGAAGCTGAATCTCGGTCAAGCTGGAGTGGGAATCGCACTGAGTTCCAGAGCAGAGCAATGTTTGCTCGATTGGATCCCAGTGAACAGTCGCTTGTGCGCTGTCAGACTCAATACATCGGTAAAAGTCTGTCGACGCAAATCAGAAAGACGTTGTGTATTCATTATATCGGCGTACGCTCCAACAGACAGCTGTTCGGATGATACCAAGGATGCGTTCTATGACGCCCTCGTTGACCTTCTGAAACAAACCAAACACTCAGACATCATCATACTAGCGGGCGATTTGAATGCCCAGCTTGGTCGGCTTTCCCCGGACGAGAAGCGGCTGGGAGGTATGTTTGGTGTCCGGGCACAACGCACTGACAATGGCGACAGACTGCTGCAGCTGTGCGCATCCCATGGTCTCTATATTTCGAGCACGGCATTCCAACACAGGGGGAAGCACTATGTTAAATGGAGACTTCCGTGTGCTTCTTAGCTATGGACACAGTGGGATCATATAGCAGTCAGTT
>LOND01002514.1:12250-23700 GCA_014220965.1 Paragonimus kellicotti
CTCACAGAGTCGATTGCTTGAGCCGGTAGGTGAGATGGGGGCTTGGCGAGCTAAGCAGCGTGAATGTTGTCGTTGTTTGTCAGAGTTGTGTGTGGAGTGAGTGCACTTAATGATGCGGGGCAGTGACAGCCGTGAGGGAGCTGTCTCGCGTTTGACGCCTTACTTCTACTTGTAGCTCGGTTGTTTGTTCGCAAGCTGTAGGCGCCTTGATGTTGTAGGTTTGTATATAAACGTAGCTATTTTTAGTAGTTAAGTCCACTTACCTCCCCTTCCTCTGTTTTCTTCTTTCTTCCTATATAAGTTTTTCTCTCTCCTTCGTTCTTCATGGTCGTGTAGTAGTCAAACGTCAGTGTGAACCACTGATCTATTGCTGTCGATGATGATGATGATGATGATGATGGTGATGAAACGGAGAACGAATGTTAACGAGACCACTCAAATCAATGTCAAACCGCAATCAATTACGCGCTTGAACAGTGGATCTTGACAGGCTAACAGAGAAGTGGGTTGGCCAAGGCAGATCGAAGACCTGAACAAACGATTCTGGACGGACAGACGTGGGTCGTACAGACGAATTTCAAAAGCTTGAGTTATGGATAGAATCCTACGACTCACTGCCTTCGACTGGATAACCTTTACTCGGTAGATTAGGCGAAATGCATCTGTCACATTGACATAGTGATTCGATTGCGCCAAGTGCGATAGTGTGGCGCTGTTGTTCGCTATTCCACTGTTGAGCCAAGCTGGGTGGTGTTCCCGGACCCGTTCAGATAAGCGTCTGGTCGTGCGGCCAACATAACTGGTTCCACAGGAACAAGTGAATGAGTATACACAAAACGAGGCTGCAGAAACAGGCACTTTATCTTTTAGGCGTGGGCACAAAACCGGATTGGACGTAAAGTGGACACGTAATTTAGCGAGCGCAAAATATTGCATTAATTGCACCTGTGAAGCTGCGCATGGTGGTTGCGAATTACTGTCGAAGGATAACCTAATGTGTACAGTTTTCTTTTCTGCTAGATGCAGTTGTTGCATGGCTCTGTCTGTGCATCTTTCTGAGTAGCCATTTTGTACGAACGTACGTATAAATGCCAATTCTTTAGCAGTGCTGTCATCCGTGCAAATTATTACGGTTGTGCCTGTCAAACGGTTCATAAGGTTTCTTTTCAGGGCGACTGGTACACAATAACTGAAATGACCACTCCAAGCATTTTTTCTGTGTATCGCGCACTGAATCGAGCCATCAGCGCGGCGACGTAAATGTACATCCAAAAAGCCTAATTGACTATTCATTTCGGTCTCCAACGAAAATTGCAAATTTTGGTGTGCGGAGTTGAATATGGCCAAGATGTCAGGTCGGATTTACGTTGTTATCGAGTACGCAAAGAATGTCGTCAACGTACCTCTTATAAAAACTACATTGGCCTACCGCTGAACTCAGTTGTTCGTTTTCTAATTTCGCCATGAAAATATCTGCAAACAGTGGTCCCAACGGTGATCCCATTGCGACACCGTCCTTTTGTCGATAAATTCCTTCGTTAAACTTAGACTGTACGTCGTAAGTGCACAGATAAAGAACTGTTTAAGGTTGGTCGATGGTATTTGCACATCCATCACTATCCTCGATATAACCGATTGTCTCAGTGAACGGAACGTCGACAAATAAGGATGCGACGTCTAGAGAAAACACTATCCAGTTAAATTGACGTCTTTGCATTCACAAGATCAAAGGAGTCGCGTACGCTATGCATCGAGAGTTTCTGCGTGATGGGATCTAGTATTTGTGAGTGGTATGTAGAGTTTAACGTTCAATATTTGTCAGAGTGATACCCCAACTTCGTAAATTCTAGGTAACCCGTACAGCCTGGAAATCATGGTACCATTGGTGTAAATTCTTACAACCGTAACCGAGTCAATAAACCCACTCTTTTAAATACTACTGGGATTTCGATTTTGATGTATCGATCCAAAAGGTTGTATCGTTTTCATCATCCATTTTCTGAAACTTGATCTGATCTTGTAGCCTGTTCATTTCGTTAACATAATCTACTTTGCTGAGCAGCATCAACACCTTTTTCAGTCTTTAAAATTAGTGTTCTTATTTCTTCTTATGATGAAGCTATTGAAATTCGCCTGTACAAACCACCCCGTGAGCCAAGAATCATTTTGTTCATGGCTTTGGATCTGTTTTGGCCAACCCCCTCCCTGTTAGCCTGTCAAAATCCGTTGTTCAAAAGAGTACTTGACTACGGTTTGACATCAATTTGACTGACCTCACTAACCATCCAGTCTCTGTTTACCTCCCTAATGACTTCCTTGTAAAATTTGTGATATAAATACGATGTATTTAGCCTGATGATGAATAACTGAAAACGAGCTTGTTCGCTACACAGTATTTTTCATGACTAAGCTGAAAAATGTTTGTGCGATTGAAAGTACTGTCCAACAAATTTAATGTTTCCTATGGTTTTGTGGCCTCATAGATTAGAGTCAACAGGACATTTACTGTGTTTCCGTTCGAGGCGATGGGAACTATGTTCACAAGCACAGCTTCGAGAAATAGTGTATTTCTCGATTTACGTTCTAAACACCAAGTGTACATGCATACTTAGGGAACGTGGAAGTTGTGAAAAACACGGAAAATTGCGAAATATAAAATACTGTATAAACTTTTCGGCGCGTTGTGAATTCCTACCAGTTGGGGACGAATATCGCTTGCGGTACCATATTTTTCGCAACGCCATACATGTACGTCACCACGACCTATGACACCTATGGTTACCTTGCGCATCACGTGTTTGAATTTGCAGTCGTGCTACTGCCGCACTTTAAACTTTCGGACGTCCGTCTGGGCCACATTCCTGCCAGACGTTTCGGTTCAAGGCTGTCTCCTCTGATGATCTAAGATTGATATTGCAACCCAACGGATTTACCTTGGTAACATCCTGATCTGCTAGCTTCTAACTTCCAGGATTATCCATTATTGGCTGCCGTTCCGGGGCTGCCTCGTAATCCGTTTGTCAGCCATGTTGCGGACGTGTCTCGGTCAACAGAGCTGGTTGAGCATCATCGTGGATTCAATCTCGTCTGTGTCTGCTCGGCGAAGTACTTTAGTGTTCGGAGCCCTGTCCGATAACCAAATACCGATGATGCGTCTTGAATATTGCAGATGGAACTAGCTGAGATAACACACATTGCGCTGACGCAATGTCCAGGTTTCACTGCAGCACAACAGTGTGGACAGAACCATCTTGCGGCAGACAAACAGCTTTGTTCTCGTATTCCTGTTGCTGTTCTTCTTGATACGCTTCTCAAGATGTAATTTCCTTGACCACAAGGCGGCGGGTCTGTTGATAAGTTGCTACTCAGATAGAAGTTTTCGCAGCTATCCGCAATGTTTCCATTGATGTGGATTTCAGATGTAAACACAGCACTCCCATCCGGAGCAAGCTGAAAGAAAATGTCGAACTCGTGTTAATATCTACACCAAGCTTGCCTGTCACGGTTGTGGAAATCGTCATTCTCTTTCATCTGTTTGCCGTGCAAACTGCACACAGTCGTCTTTCAACAATGATATCCGAACACGTGAGTCATATAGCAGACATGAAGCTTCGAATATTCGTTAGACCATCAACTTTGCTGTATTATCCCGACAACTTCTGTAGTTTAGCTGTTAGTATCTTACTCAAGTTCAAACTGAATAGGGTTGGAGTCACAACTCTGCTTCACATCGATGGAAATGTAGAATTCATCAGAGTTAAGTCCGTACGACTGTAATTCCGCTTGCCCATACCATTCTAAGCAAATCGACGAATCTAACTGCAAATCCGGATTTGCCAAGTGCACAATTCTTCGTGCTCGCGAAATCAAACGACTTGATGAAGTGCACAACGATTGGTTACATTCACCTTTTTTTGTAGAGCTCGCGAGCGGTAAACACATCGTGCAGATCTCACTGCGACTCACCCGAAATCCGCATTGCTCATCTGGAACTCTCGTCTCCACATTAAGCTGACTGAGCAGGATTCTTGCTGGAACCTTTCGATCACTGTTTATCAGTCTGATAGTGTGGATAGCTCTACGTGCTCTCTATTCCGATTAGCTGTAAGCAAAGACAGTGTGAACAAACTGTAAAAGAACACGACCCAAATTTGAGCTGTCATGCTTCAAAAATTCATCTGGCAACCCATGTTCACCGCAAACGTTCCGTTTCTCGGTTGTCCGATAGCTATCTGAACCCCAGTCATTTGCGGGGCGAAAGTAATTGTCTCGTTGGTGGTTTGCTATCGAAGGTTATTTGCTGTCAGCCAGTGATAAAAGGCCGGTTCAGCAGAATGCCAAAATGTTTTCGCCGGCTCCTTATGATGTCCTCCGGTTGTGTGCACGAAACGCCAGAGGCACCGCCGACCAGTTTCTTAACAGACTGGACGGACGGACCGAAATTTTCCTTAAGTGAATCGTAGGATTCTTTGTGTTGCCGACGATCACCATAACTCTGCATAACTTACCTTGCCTTTTCTAGTACAGTCCTTTTTAAATCGATATGAGCCAATCAGGTGAGTACGGTTGAATGCTGCAAACGCTCTTATCTTCTACTGTTTTGAACAGTCAGTCAGATGGAAAATAGATGTGTTCCTAATAACTTTGCGTTGCTTTTGAGCATGTTGCTGTCCTCAGAAATGCTTCTTTATCTCTTATCGAAGCTCAGACTAGTAATGAGTATGTTGTGAACAGTCAGGACGTTTTCTGACACGGGACCGTTAAGGTTTCGATGGCTGTGCACACTTCTGTTATTCTTGAGCTGTTGTATGTACCGGTCATGGATAAACGGATATGCCGATTGCACACCGGGAAATCGTTCATGTCTTTCATCTCTTTCCAGCTGCTTGGCATCCAGTTTCCTTCACTCTCCAGATGATCCACAATAAATGGTCTTGAAAACATGGATGAAAAAGTTCGTCCCGACCAGTATATTATCCGTGTTACGTGTCGTCCCGAGCACCATTCGCGTGACAATATTTTATGAATGTTTCTTACTCCGATGGTGTAGTAGAAAATTTTGGTTTATTTAACAAACTGTAAGTTCACGTCGCAATGGTGATGGACTATATTTATTCTCATAGGTTTTCAGTCCAGCCCACTCGAAAAACAGCACGCTAACTCGTAGTTTGCTCTGTTTACGCTACTGTATAGAATAGCGAATGATGATGACCCTTTGTGGGTGAATCCACCACTGATATCATTTGCAGTCGGTGGCAGCAGTGTTGGCAACAGGCATCGGCTGAGCAGTGGTATCAAGTGCGGACAAACGGTTTTCCGTTCGCAATGGACCTCGAATCAATAATCCTGAATCCATGGAGCTATCCGGGAAGGTAGTTGAGTGCTACCACCTAATCCCGGCTTCAATGTCCCTCCGGATTTGAAACACGACTGTTCGACCAGGTCGACGAAGCTATGTATAGCGATGTGATCGTAAGATTGCATCTTTGTATCCCAAGATGTGGCACAATGTTTGATGCCATATCACTAAAATATGATCACTGTTTACGTCGACGAATCGCGGGCACTAAACATCGCTTCGGTGGTTACGATGCCGTTTGGTTCGTCTATCATGAAAAGATCTTGGCGCCGCGACTGCGAGACACAACCACCGTATCTCCGGGACCACCCATTCAGCATCCAGCGCTTTTTCTAGAAGCTTACTTTGGTGTGCAAGTTTTGCTTTACCCAAAGCTGCAAAGGCGATTTCGCACTTGCTCATTTTCAGCGCAATCGGTGTGGTGCGGTGTTCCGGCCGTCCGCTGCCGCATCGATCCAGCAGAGTACGCATACTCTAAATCTCGACAAACAGCATACCACAAATTGGCCTCAGAGGTTCCAGCGTGAGTCTTTGATTCAACCGTCTGAAGTACCTGTCAAAGACAAGATTTTCGTAAGGGAATCTCACCCGAAACTAACGACTCACTTGGTACTAAGGATGTGGTTGAGCCCGGTTGTTCAGTGAATATGATGTTGATATATCACTTAGAATTACTGTTGCGGGTAGTAGGTTTATTATAGGTTACGTGGGACTTATTGGGTAGGTAGTACTATTTTTAGACCCGCGGTCAAAATCAACCGTTGGGACGAACGGGATACTCTTTATTCGGGGGTGTCTTTCTAACGCCGTTCTTTCGTGTGCAGAAGACAGCGATGATACAACCATTGATATAGTCTTGTTGTATACTTATGGGATCCTACCGAGCTGCCTGAGCACTCTTAAGAAATCGGCAATGGATGCTCTTTTTTGTCTGGACCGCTCTAAATACGGTGTAAATATGAAACAGTTTTGAAGCAAAAATGATCAGATGGACCTTTGCTGCAGCTTTCGAAAAAAAGGAAACGCTACCCACACTTCCATCATTCTGCTTACGGCATCCTTGGTACACAAGCCAGCAGACAAGTTGAAGAACCTGACATTCAACGTTGGTGTCGCGTAACTTTTCATTCGGAGTCTGCGGATCGTATTACGCTCCGTGTATATTACTAAACATCGTTGACTTATTTCCGCCAGTTCATTTTCCCATCATGTGGGATTGTAATTTTTTCGGACAGTCGCTTATTATTTTGTCTCAGGTGTTCCAAGTTTGAAGGACACCACTTTTGTCCGCTGCCTGTATTCCGTAACATGTGTAAAACTACCCCAACAATGTTTGTCTATAGTCTGTCTACATGCATTTGCGTTTGAACAACCAAAGACGCAGACAGATTCATCGGGTCATTTTAATAACAAAACTGATTTTTGACCGGTGGTACGCGCGGTGCTCTTCTGTAAATTAGCAAAACGTAAAATCTTTATGTACACACCCTTTCTCAGGACGCAGGCTAACGCGTTATTCTCTCGCTGCATACCAGAACCATAATTAAGATGGAAGCCAAGCTAATACTTCTGCGCTTTTTATCAATTTATTAGGAATGACCTTTATCCAACATACGTACTGCAGTCTGAGCGGATCTAATGATCGATCGCATTATCGGTACCTCTGTATTCAGAAGGGCATCTGCGCTATCTTCATCTATTTGGGTCGTTTGCATCCAAACTAGACAACGGTCCCATTTACACCCAAACGGCTATCCAGATTGATAACTTGTGAGCTTCAAACCTTATCTGGGTAACGCTGCATGTTTTCACTACAGTTTTAACGTTAAGGGTTCCTGGATTTCACACCAGCTTGTCGAGCTTCGACAGCGTGATTACACAGGCAACCAACTTTCGAGACGCCCAGGAAAAATGTTTGCCGACACATTTCCTTCGGCGGATGTTTTTTTTTAGCAATCTCGAAGGTATTCGTGGTGTCTGCCTCGCCAAAAAATAACTCTTCTCTATGCCACAGTGGTGGTCACCTTGTTGGAAGTTAGAAAACCTGGCCTTCGATCTTTAATACTGAACCGTACCATATAAGCCTCATTTTTAATTATGTACATGTTGCTGGGACGCCGTGAATCGTTTGTTCAGCTTCCTTTAAGGTTGTCCACGGAATTTTATTCAACTGTTTGTATCAGGTTTTCACAATGCTGATAATCAAGGTCGGCAACCGTTACTTAGCAGAGGACAACATACATGTCAATAAATGCCCGATTTTCCTTCAATATATTTTCGAGCTTTATTCGGCGAACTTTGGCATGCAATCCATTGTACATGAGAAACTAGAATACTCGGGAATATCTTGCGCAAGCAAGTTAGTAGTTACGAATGTTAAACTTGAACATCACTCGCATCACATAACATATTTCGCATTTATGCAGACGTTGCAGCTTTCCTCTTTCGAGAAAAATGCAGAATTGTGTGTACGAAAGCGACAGTTGCGATCTAACGTGGATTGTTTGTGCTTTGTTTGTATCAGTTCTCCCGACTGTATACCAACAATGTGAAACATCAGCTTCCTACACATTAGTTCAATGCTTGGACAAATAGGATACTTTGGTCAGAGCGTTTCCCGTTCAGGATGAACACCGGTATATTCGTCTCATTTCGACCGTCAGCGGTCCAAAGAGCAGATACCAAAATGATTTTGGGCTAGATGTTACAGGCTTGCCAGACCAATGGTTACGCACCGCGTAACGATTTGCTTCATTTTTATGAAACAGTGTGTGCGCCATTTTGAAAAAACTCGGGCAGGTGTTGGAAAGTGTTGGTGGTTGTTGAGCAATTAAGGAATGAGGCAAACAACCAGTAGCAATCGCATTCCTTCCAACGTTCTTCCCATTTACCTGTATGCGCAAGCTAATAGAGGGATCATTCGAAAATGTGCCATATTTTAACGTTGGTTTTTTCTTGTATTTTTCAGTGCAACGAGCTGGAAGTTAGCAAGGCTGTGGCGGAACGACGGCTGAAAGAAAACCAAGGCGATGTGTACAAAGCACTAGTAGAACTTATTGGATAAGCAATAAACCACCGGCAAGATTTCCACGAGGTTTTCCTCTGACTTGTTACTTGGTCTATGCGGACGGAGATTTTATTAGACTTTTTTGGCGTTTAGGTCAAAAAGCATTCGCGACGTGTCAAGTAAAAGTAAATGCCTCAGAAGAACAGGAGATCACGTTCCGGGTACTGCAGGCCTCTCTCGTCCCTTTCTTAGACCTAGAACGCAAACCATTGTACTTTGGTGATTGAGCTATCTTCCTGGAGCTAGTATGATGATCTGAGTATATGACGCACGAACATTGCCTTAACTTAAGCCCCTCTGCCGAAGACATGCAGACCGATGCTGAAACAAGCGTTGATACCACGGAGACCTGGTTGTTGAATGCCGCTTTGCACCTTCAAAGTGCAAAGTGTTAGCTTCGACAAGACTGGATCGGACACTTCACCCTACTTTACGTTATTGCAGATACCTCACTGAGACTGGTGACAGATTCACTACTCTGCGGTAAGCATTATCTCGTCATCCTGTAATTAGTTGGCTTATGAGATCAACATCGGATACGAGGAGGATAGCAAAGGCACTGACGTTGCTACATTATCTAGAGGCATCGCTGAACATTCATCTCGTGCTGTCCCCGGATAAGCACGTTATGTCTAAATGAAAAGCAGTATAATCAGATGCTAGTGGTGCGTTTCTGTTGCCTCCTTAGTCCGGTTTATACCGGGACGACGTGGCGCTGTCCAAGGAGTACTATCAACAACTCTGCTGTAGTGTGCCGATCGTGTCTCCGCCAAGTTCAATCCCTACATTAATAAGACTGGATTCGCGTGAGCAATACGGCCAGTCGTCAGGGCCGTACCCTTCCTAAACGTCTCAGAGGTGCGCGATCGATCGGTCAACTACTCACGTTGCACAGCCTGCGATGGTTAGGTCACGTACTCCGCATGCCAGCTGAGCGTTTACCGTACCGGGCATTATATACTGAGACCACCAACAGTTGGGTGTGAAACTACATGGTGGTCAAGCGACAACGTGGTCACGAAATATGAGAACCCTGACTGCTCCACTGAGTAAAGTGGGTAGGTGTCGCCTACCTGGATGGGGTCCTCGTGATCACTCAAACCGCTGGTTGGAGACGCTATCCGAGATGGCGGTGTGTCGCAATTCAATGGCGTACCTGCATCCATACCATTTCTAGTTCTTTTGCATAGACTTCTATTAATTTTCAACCTTCTTAGTAACGTTTTCTTCTAGGATATTCCACGTCACTGTTGTGGTGAGCGGCAGCCCGAGCCACAGTACCTTTTGGTCAGGCTCATGGCTGATATGATGATGATGATTGCTGTATTATATTTGAACACCTTCCTGCTAGTTTAGCTGTTAGTATCTTACTCAAGTTCAAACTGAATAGGGTTGGAGTCACAACTCTGCTTCACATCGATGGAAATGTAGAATTCATCAGAGTTAAGTCCGTACGACTGTAATTCCGCTTGCCCATACCATTCTAAGCAAATCGACGAATCTAACTGCAAATCCGGATTTGCCAAGTGCACAATTCTTCGTGCTCGCGAAATCAAACGACTTGATGAAGTGCACAACGATTGGTTACATTCACCTTTTTTTGTAGAGCTCGCGAGCGGTAAACACATCGTGCAGATCTCACTGCGACTCACCCGAAATCCGCATTGCTCATCTGGAACTCTCGTCTCCACATTAAGCTGACTGAGCAGGATTCTTGCTGGAACCTTTCGATCACTGTTTATCAGTCTGATAGTGGGATAGCTCTACGTGCTGTCTATTCCGATTAGCTATAAGCAAAGACAGTGTGAACAAACTGTAAAAGAACACGACCCAAATTTGAGCTGTCATGCTTCAAAAATTCATCTGGCAACCCATGTTCACCGCAAACGTTCCGTTTCTCGGTTGTCCGATAGCTATCTGAACCCCAGTCATTTGCGGGGCGAAAGTAATTGTCTCGTTGGTGGTTTGCTATCGAAGGTTATTTGCTGTCAGCCAGTGATAAAAGGCCGGTTCAGCAGAATGCCAAAATGTTTTCGCCGGCTCCTTATGATGTCCTCCGGTTGTGTGCACGAAACGCCAGAGGCACCGCCGACCAGTTTCTTAACAGACTGGACGGACGGACCGAAATTTTCTTAAGTGAATCGTAGGATTCTTTGTGTTGCGACGCCCAACATAACCCTGCATCAACTCACCTTGCCTTTTCTATCAGTCCTTTTTAAACTCATGAAGCCATCAAGTGAGTTAGCGGTGAACGCTGCAGAATGTTCTTGTCTCTATTATTTGGAGTCACGGTGGAAATAAAGTGTTTCTAAAACATTGAGTTTCTTTGACCCATTTGTGTCTTCAGAAAATGCTTCTTTATCTCTTATCAAGCTCAAGATAGTTGTATTGTTGTCAAACCAGTCAGGACGTTTCTGACACCGGCTACCGGTAGTTTCGATGGCTGCTGCCACCATCTGATTCTTGAGCTGTTGTACGTACCGTCATGGATAACGGATATGCCGATTGCACACCGGGAAATCGTTCATGTCTTTCATCTCTTTCCAGCTGCTTGGCATCCAGTTTCCTTCACTCTCCAGATGATCCACAATAAATGGTCTTGAAAACATGGATGAAAAAGTTCGTCCCGACCAGTATATTATCCGTGTTACGTGTCGTCCCGAACAGCATTCGCGTGACAATATTTTATGAATGTTGTCTTACTCGTGGGTAGTAGAAAATTTTGGTTCATTATACAAACTGAAGTTCGCTCGCAATGGATGGCAGCTATTGTATTCCCATAGGCCTTTCAATCAGTCCCTCTCGAAAAGAAGCACTAGACTCGAGTTTCGCTTTGTTGTACGGTCACGTAATCAAGCGAATGATGATGACCGCTTTGTGGGTGAATCCACCAAACATGATACATTTCGCAGTCGACTGGCAGCAGTCGTTGGCAACCAGCTCGTGAGCAGCGTTATAAGTGGGCAAACGGTTTCCGTTCGCCAATGACTGCATCAGTATCCTGAGATCCATGGACATCGGGGA
>LOND01002514.1:35571-52772 GCA_014220965.1 Paragonimus kellicotti
TAGTTTCACGTATACCCATCTGCGTACCCAAATCACACTGAGTGTCGCGCGTCCAGCCAGTGAACCTAAGCACAGCAGCCAGACTGCGAGGTACATTATTGTAAACGAAAATGGGGACTTCTCAACATAATTAGGAGCATGAAGACAGTTTATGTGAGCAGTAGTATTTACAAGTTACACAGAGAACACAGAACTTTGATAATGGACGAAAATAACAATACAGAATTGGGAGATTCTCACGTTCACACATGCGTTATTTTGCGGGTGCGAGCGCTCAGTTGCGGTGAGCGAGGAGTGGGTGCGGGCTTGGCAGAAGGCACGCGTATGCTCTGATAACGCCGAATCGGATTCGGTTTGTGAACCAGCCGAGCACGAAGGGCTACCAGTTCCTGCCTCTCCTGTTCAGCCCGAGCCTCTTCAGCCTTCTGCTGTTTCGATTCTAACGACTTCCGCCGCCGATTGACCTCCTCGTCATACTGCTGGCGAGCTTCAGCCCGTCTGCTAGTGGCTAAGTCGGGTGAGATAGGCTGAAGTGGCGTACGGTTGGCCGGTTTTGGCAAAAATGGAGGCCGATATAAAACTGACGGCGATTTTACGATTGATTGATGGACAGACTGTTCACCGTAGGTTGTAGAATCCTGGGAATAATTGAAAGATAAATAAAGTACACATGGAGTGCTTTTAAATAACGTTAAAAGATCATAATACTGATAGCAAAATATCAATGACAAAACCTTAGCTTCCAAACATACGACTCAGGAGTACTGGACAGGTTGATTGTATTCCGTCTACGCGATTTATCGTGCCCAAATGCGTCAACAGAATGTTGTCAAACATCTTCAGTTGCCTTGCCGGTACAATTTATATGTGATCGTCATAATCACACACCAAGAAGTTATAGTTTTCAGCCTTCACAGTAAGTGTTCGCTACCATGCAACATACAAGATCATATGAGAGCTGTCCAAATTCCTTTAGAAGCAATTATGATAATCGGGCCTGAATGAGTGATCGCTAGACAGACGCGTTCATTACTGATCTACTGCAGCACCATATATCGAATGTATCAATTAAATGTCTGTCACACCGTGTATTCACTGTTAGTGTCGCAATTATAAATAATTCAGTCTTACTCTTTCTATTGGAAAAGTCTGAACAACACTGGAAAGAGACGGGGAGTTTTTGACCTAAACGATCCGCAGCAGACCAAAATCCAAACGCCAACACTCAAACCGAATCCAAAAATGATAACGGTCTCCTAAACCTCGTGAAAGTACACACAC
Organism: Paragonimus kellicotti; assembly: GCA_014220965.1. Lineage (NCBI taxonomy): Eukaryota > Metazoa > Platyhelminthes > Trematoda > Plagiorchiida > Troglotrematidae > Paragonimus > Paragonimus kellicotti. The sequence continues at coordinate 36,853 of LOND01002514.1, forward strand.
ACCTGGCATCTACTCCGACGTTTTATCAAACGATCTTCACAATGGAAATTGAAAGGTTGTGGTCGCACCGGTTCGCGAGAGTTAACCTCGGGCAGTGGGTCCGGAGGGCCGACACGCATTGGACAGGCACGAAACGAATTGGCAAGTAGAATTGCCTGCTTTTTCGCGTCCTCAGCCAGCTGTTCTCGCCTGCGTCTCATTTCCTCATCTTTCGCAACGAACGTAAACGGCTTGGGGATGGTAACCTGGACGCGGGACGATAGAAACACACGCGGACAAACAGTTACATTATCAACCGGTCCGATAAGATAAAACTGAAGATGCACGAATACCGAAAAATTCTGTCACACGGATATATTAACCGCTACACCCACGTGTAACATGTGCTACTGGTTGAGAAATTATTTGGAAACGAAAGGTTCCTGAACGAACACCATAAGTTGGTACTACTCACTGAGTGTGTTCATGCTACCGCATGTGTGTTAGCTTCGTTAACCTGCGTCATCAGCAGCATCGCAAAAACGTTATCACTCGAAGGATGGGGCGTATTACGATTGTGTACGATCCATTTCGCTTTGCAGTTCAGAAAAGTGGCTGCTCTGAACGAAAATGTGACCAAACTTACACTGTTTAACGCTGCCTCCATCAATTATCCCTATCACGTGAAGTGATCACTGTTCGTCTGCGCGTATCCCCAGAAATTTCACATGCGCGATCAATAGATCAAGTAATGAAAATGCAGTCTGTCAAGGTTTGGTCCCGTGCTCTGTACGCCGATGGCGCACTTACCTCTCTTGGCATTATCTAACGAGATAACCAACACTTAGGTCGATTGGCTCGTTCCACTTTTACTGCATCAATCAGAGTGAGAATTTTCAAGACCAAACAAAGTTTATATACACACAGACGTAGTTAACTTTTGAATAGCGAAATCAGAAAACCGGCTTTGCAAGATGGTAGTACCAACGATAGCCTAGTGTATACACTGACTTGATGCATGAAATTAATTCGCTTAAATATTTTTTTTTTTCACCGCTGTTATGTGTAGCAACTGACGAGAACATACGAAATGGTACTACCATCTTGCAAAACCGGTCTTCTGATTTCGCTATTCAAATTCGTAGTTAACTTTAACTTGGGAATAAATACATTTTCGGCTGAGAGACAAGGTTTCCTGTGTTTTTTTCTGAGCTTTCGGCTATAGTTGCGTTCTGTACTGCGTGTCCGTGACTCACATATCGTATAATTATACGCCAACCTCTTTTAGTTTTCGCTGACAACCTTGCCTCCTAGGACAATCAAAAACTTCACGGTCTGTTGCCACGACATTATCTCGTTGCCTTGCGATTTCTTTCAGGCATCAGCAACCGCACTGAACAATGCGCTGTGTAGCAAACGCTCTGCTGACATTCGGAGTACGTAGCCCGGCCAATGAAGTTTGTGCATTCTCATCGGTCGCGAACTGGTAGATTTCTCTAGTACTCCCGGCGGACTGTCCCGCTGTTCGTATATTCAGTCCGCTTGACATGGGCTAACAGGCGAAGCAACGGCGGTCGAATATCGAGAGCTTATATGCACCAGCCGCTCAAATAAGCCACGCCTCTGATTCGTACAGCCAGATGGAACGTACAAACATGTCGTCAAACCTCTCCCTAATCAGCAGCCGGACGCCGCTGGTACGCCACGAAGATGAAGAATAGGCTCTCCTTACGGACTCCTCGTCAACAATATTATGAACTGATAAGGTGGTAATCGAAACGGCCAACGATTTTAAGCGACCTGCACGCAATCACAAGGATAGGATGAGTATCAAGTCAACTCAGTTGCAACAATTTACATCTTAAAGGTGCGAACTGTATATCACATAAATGTGATGTTTTGCGTACTATCTACAGAATAAATGTGCTGTCGATGCCCTTACTACCGGTAGGCTTACTGCCTGACAAAAGTATCGTTCCGGGAACATCAGAACCTTCAAGCGATCTCTATCTCACCTATTGAGTATCATTTGAGGTAGGGAACGCTGGAAACGGTTGCCCGTAAATACACAGTCGGTGATCAACAAGCACGCGATGATTACAATAAACCGACACATTTTATCGAAACATCCCCCAACAGAGGTAGCTTCTGGGAGCACGTCAGGCAGTCTTGAGGACCAAAACCACTAGTTAAGAAACCCGCATGTTGTTGTATGAAGTTTACTCTGGCATGTTTAGTGGAACGGAGCCCAAACCGATCAATTAAAACCTTGTGCTAAAAAGTACCTACTTTCCGAAACGAAATCAAAAGCAGAACTTCTGGGTTTTCATTGGTTATAATGCAGACAGGATGCAACAGTAAAATGAAAAATTACAATTGGTGCCGACGTCCAGGTTTTCATATTAGTCGGTTCGGCTCCACCCGTAGTTCGTCTGTTTTAACGTGTGACGCACTTAACTTGTCTTACTCCGACGCTCGTTATAACAAAATCCGATGCTACGTCAGCGTACCATCCGGATTGGTCACTGCGCTGACATGCCAGTTTGCTCACGTTGTCGACAATGATTGATCCGTAGTACTTCTGTGAATCACCGGTTGACTTCTCATCGACACGTTCGTCCAATCCAATCCATTTACACCTTGTATCTCCCCTATTGTATATACGAAAGCAGAAGCAAAACAACAGAAAGACCCCTTCGTGGCCTGTTTTTGCTTACATCAAAAGCATAACACTTTGTAATACAGTAGCGTCCGCTAGAGTTTCCAACCATTCGTTTATCTCTCATATGGACAGAGCGAGACGGACAGCTGTGAAAAAGACATCCGTGATTGCCATAGTATTTTAAACTTCACGTCTTTAGACGGTAATTGGTAACTGCTCAAGTCTCTTTTAACAATAAAGCACATTAACTGGAAGAAACAATGTAACTATCCACTAAAGTTTGCGTGCCACTTTGAATGGCGACTGAAAATGACTGTCGTATGGTGGTACCCAGCTGTCACATATAACAAAAGGAAGGCCAGTCGGAAACGAGAGAAGAAACAAAACGTTCGACAGATAAAAAATAAATACAAAACCGAGTGATCAAGCACTGTTTGGTAAGAATTGGACGTTACCCACAAGTGATCAGAGTTTTCGTGTTCTGTGCGAAAGGAAACATTTACGCCCAAGTTCCACTCTGGTCAAATCTCACCAATAGTCCATATCCTTGCGCGGTCAGAATATGACTTCCAGTCCACGTGTTTATGTATTGACTACTGCGCCAGCGATTTCAGCAATAATAGTAAGTAATGTTGGCGAGGTTAAACGAAACTGGCGGCTTCAATTTGACCGACGAGTTTTGATCAGGAAGTTATTGGATGGAATTAACACGTCAACCACTGGTTCTTTTCGTGCACCCTGTGTATTACGCACCAAAGGATGTAACTTTACAGTTAGATGTGATAATTCGGCCGTGCCCAATGTGAAGATAATGACGCGGCGATCAACACTGTCTTTTCAAAAGCACATGGACCAGAATTCAAGTCCCGGTTGAAGCAAGGATATGCTCTATCGATGAGTTCTAAAGGTAAAACTACAGTCCTGTGCTATTTTTTTTGAAAAGGGTTGATGGCATAGTCTATGTTAATACAGAACATACTTTAAAACCCTAAAGAGTACTCACATTTGATTTGTTTCTGAAGGCGATTCCACCGTACCGTGTTGGAGATGGAACATTCAGATTGAATTGTATTGGGTCAACATTTTCGGAACGTGCTTTCTTAGCGATGCACGGTTCGCCGTCATCCTGCAAAGTAGAGTGATGTATTTGACACGTTTCTTTCGAATGTCTAGCGATGTACATTATAAAGTGATGTACCAAGTACACGTGGCCAGGGCGCCCACATTCTGAGCGGATCGTTCGATGCAACCATTCTTCGAACCAACTGATGCGAAAGTGAACGTGAATGACGTTAACAGGGGGCTACTTTGACCTGCAGAAAAATGGTATTACCAGGTCGTTTACCTTGACGATGCAAAAACTTAACTGTTAGGTAAACAACATTAAGTTATTGGACGTCAAAGTGAATATTTTGAACTTCTAGTAGCCACCGTCATCAACAACCATAAAGTAATGGCTGACTTCATTAGTTAACTGTCGCGCAGCCATCAAAAGATTAAGAAGCCTCATATTAAAGCCAACACAGGGGGAATGAATGGGAATCGACTAATCATAACCCCTGTTCGAACGCCAAATCGAAAAATCTACAAATTCCGAACAAGCGGCTCAGTTGCAAGTGAGAGGAAGGCGGTACGTGCAATACAACGTGATTATCGAAACGACAGTAATCAGTACTGACGCTTAACCGTCATGTCATGCAAAAGTAGCTCCATGATGGAGGAAACTGATAAGACTTAATTCGCAAAACCATGTAGCGAAACACAAGAAACGAATGTGTCTGACTACCATCATCAAAGATGGAAATGCGTTAGTGGTTCATACAAATACCTAAATGCCATAAAACCATGAAGGGAACGAGCCTTAACTAGGAAGCAAAAACACCTAGACATAAACTGAAACATTCAACATAAAGGGGCCAAAAATTCAGTCTGAGTAACATGATAGAAACATGAAAGACTGAACTATCTGTCTGTAAAATCTTGTTTTCGCGGATCTTCTGAAAGAATTTAGTATCCTGGGGAGTTAAATTCCAAGACCCAATAACGGATCACAATTCTGCTCAGATTTGGTCAAATTCCCGCTGTAGACAGATCACAGCTAAAATTTTATTTATTGAAATCTAGAGTACAATCTGTGTGATACAGTTGACTCAGTTATTCGGAAGACAGACTGAGATATTCCACGTCATTTTTGTCACTATCTCACCGACGTTCTAAAAACGAATGTCACTTTTATCGTGGTTACATTTCAAATTGCAGACCACTGGTGGATTGTGAACGGCACCTGACATTCACTCAACTGAATTACTTGCGGGCTACAGATACGCGGTGCTTCCTCCTGCTTTACGTACTGACTGATATATGATAGGTAGTTTTCGCACGAGGAGCATGACGTAAGTGAGCACGCTCCCTCGAATTAACCCAGTATTCTATTGGAAGCAATGAAGTGTGCGTATAAACTGCCTTTATTAATCATGAGCAACAGCACGCACTAAAACCTGTGTAAACGACCAACGGCATCACACATACAAAAGTGTAAGGCCGGTCGTAATCAACTTCTTCGCACAAAACGCGCTCCACACTGCTTCCTCTACCGTCGATGCGTGGTTGCGACCGTCCTCCTCCTTGATGTTGGCCTCACAGGAAAGGACCATCTTCTGATCATGGTACATGATGCAGTGGAAAACGTGTTAGTAACTGAAAACCATGAATTCTCCATACGGGAACCACTGATTACGATTCTGAGAAATATGCGGAAACGTCTTTAATAAAAAACGCTCAAAACTCTTGAGTCACCAGTCGTGGAGATCCGTTGAATCGACAAAGATACGTCATTCAATTTATGCTGTAATGTTAAATTACTGTCTGATCATCATGCTGCTTCTTCCGACAGATTTCGATTTGGGAAGTGGTAGGACACTAAGCACATGTTGCAATTGACAAAACTGATGGCAGGACTGCAGTAGGTAGAGAAGTGCCCAGACTGCTTTATCTGACAATCTGTTTGCTTGGTTCAATGATACCGACCATACACGATGAATCGCGTACCTACAGCGACTGTCAAAGATATATGATCAGTAAACAGTATCTGTACACCGAAATCTGACTCGTTCCAATCCACAGCAGACAGTACATGTTACACATGCATAGCTGAATGTAAATACCCCCCACCCTTTGAACACGACCCCATTTGTCCGTTATATGGGTCATGCGATTTGCCACGTTGCAGCAAGTTCGGATTCCCTATTTAGGCCTAAACCCCGTTTCATTCTGTGCTCAGATAAACCTGATATACGACTGTGACCGATAAGTACCGTGCACCCGACGGAAGGCCGTATGACTTTGTTGCAAACTCTTCCGGCCCACATGGGAGACTAGGGCATAACTAGTATCTTCAAGGCTGTAACCTAGCAGTATATCAGTCCTCTAGTCTGACTTATTTTCCACTACTTTTACGAGAAACACGGCTATGTTACAAATACAGCCAACTGTTCTTGGTGAGTGCTCGTGATACCAAAGGATATAACCAGCATCAATCAAATCAACTATTGGACCTACGGAGCCGTACCTCAGCCTGAACACTTTACATGGCCAGAACTGCAATCCTTATACAGGTGAGAGGTCATCTCATGAGTCTCCAACAGTTTGCAACACTTTTTTAAGGGTGAGATAAATCTAATTCCAAGAATCTGAAGTCAGATTTGACGTATCTTATGCCGATCACGAGACACGGGCTTCATGTCCATCTGAAAAGCTCTTCCCGGCCTCAGGGTTGCAATTTTACATAAACGGTTTCATTTTCGCTGGATGTGTCCGGTCGACCATCCACGTCAATGCACGCATTACTAATACACCGCTGTCTTTTCCGTCATTTGGTCTTGCCGTATAGTGATTCCTAGGTCAAGCCCAGTCGACCGGGGGTTAGAATATTCGGTCGGGACTTTTGTTCGAATAGTGCTCTCCAACACAACATACTTGAAAGTGAAAGAGCCACTGGACCAATTTAAAACACACGTTTAGCCAGAAAGAACCAGAACACGCTGTAGTATTATAACGTTCAATAAGTAACCAGCACAAACCGGTGACAGGCACGCAAAGTGACTTTTCTGATATGGCGACGATTACAGCACCTAACAATTAACTTACCTGTCTGGCAAATGCATGGTCGTCGACGCAATCGTCCTCTGATTCTCCGAATCCTAGGGATTTGTCCAAACGTGTCGTCATAACATGGCTTTTACGACGGCGAGCTGACATGCTGTACAAAGAGACGCATCTCCTTTTGAAGAAGGTGTTTAATCATACGTAAAAATAATAGTAATTCTATTCGGGAAAGCAAAGCAATCTTTTCCCGTAACACATTTGAACACAGAAGTCGGAAACAGTTTTTTGCACATTGTATCTCTCGAGCACATTACGCTGCATCTCATCAGGTACATACTGCAGTCTATGGGTTTATATAGCAAAGTTCAATGGGCATTGTGAAGCTAAACAACAAAATCAACAACCACACAAACACACGCACATCCGTACACATCAGTTACCAGGGCAATCTGGTACTGACGAACAAGTCTTTCTGTACGCAGAGGGTGGCTTCCATTTGCTAATTGCTACCGCCTCCGCGAACCGGAGAAGCCTTCGATTTTTTGTTGCGTAACGTATCCGAAACGCCTTCTTCCAGGTTCAATTGAGGTCGACAAGTCAACAGGTGTCGAGGCGATCGATGACGCTGGTTCCTTGTGACTTGTCACATTCTGACTTGAGCCCGGTATTGTGGTATCCATGAGCGTTTTGCGAACCCAAACTGGAATGTGTTCGTTGACCCGATTACGTAACTGCCGCTCCGTTCCTGCCTATGTAAGTGGCCCGGCACTCACACGAGAATTCATAGATGATGTAAGATTTGGCGTTGAGCGGTAGCGGTGTTTTCAGAGGTGGTGTTGGGATTCGGGTGGTGGTGAACAGCATGACCAGTTGGGCTGCATAGAACGTGCGTCCCATAGCCGCCGTGAGACGGGTTTTCAACAGAGTGGCAATGTCATCACCCTTGTATGGCAAACGGAGGTAGACATTTAGTTTGGGAGCTGTTGAACACATCGCGGCAGCCGGCTTTTGTTTGCTGAATTTCTCAACAAATGCCGATGGATAGCCATTTTCTTTCAGCGTGGTTCTTAACAATGACAACTCTTTGGCCAATGTTTTTCTTGAACAGATTCTTCTTGCGCGATAGAACAAAATTCTCAACATACCCCGCTTGTACTGGATCGGCACAAAACAGTTTGCAGAGGTGGTAGCAATTAGCAAACGGAAATCACCCCTCTGTGTACAGGAAAGACTTGTTCGTCAGTATCCAGATTGCCCTGGTAACTTTGTATGGGTGTGTGCGTGTGTTTGTGTGGTTGTTGATTTTGTTGTTTAGCTTCACAATGCCCATTGAACTTTGCTATATAAACCCACAGACTGCAGTATGTACCTGATGAGATGCAGCGAAATGTGCTCGAGAGATACATTGTGCAAAAAACTGTTTCTGACTTCTCTGTTCAAGTAATTATATTGCCCATATTGCTGTTTAACACTTTCCAAGCAGCACAAACAATGCTAGACGCTATTTCGCGTTCTGCTAAATACTTCGGAATGCGCTTTGCAGCCTCAAAATGCAAAGTGCTTCTGCAAGATTGCTGTGATTACGTAGATTTAATGTTAGATAATGAAGTCATGGAGGTTGTTGACCGGTTTGTGTACCTGGGAAGCTGCATCAGCGGTGGTGCAGGAAATGAAATAGAAGCGCGTATCTCTAAGGCTAGGGCGGTGTTCGCTAATCTGGGACATCCTCTGGCGACAGAGAGGTATCTCTCTGAAGCTTAAGGGTCGCGTATATAAGGCGATAGTGAGGGCTGTTACTTTACGGCAGCGAAACTTGGCCGCTCAGGGTAGACGTGAACCGTCTTCAGGTATTTGACCACCGATGTCTGCGTTCAATCGCTCGTATCGGGTGGCACCAGCGAGTAAGCAACGAGGAGGTTAGGAAGCGGGTATTTGGTAGTGATTGTCAAACGAGTTCTTTTGTTCAGTCGCTACATTTGCACAGACTTAGATGGTTAGGTCATGTACTAAGGATGCCAGCTAGTCGTTTGCCACACCGAGCACTGTTTGCCGACGCTGCGGCCGACTGGCGCAAGGTGCGAGGTGGACAGATGATGACCTGGCGTAGACAAATGAAATCGTTCACGAAGGGGTTGGTCACTGTAGATCGGGTTCGTCTCCTGGGCTGGAAATCTGGCGACCAGAAGAATTTGTGGCTGGAGACGTTAGGTGAGATGGCGGCTCAGTGGCATGAATGTTGTTGTTTGGCCGAGTTGTCTGTGAAGTGAGTGCACTTAATGATGCGGGGCAGTGAAAGCCGTAAGGAAGCTGTCTTGCTGATGACGCCTTACTTTCACTTACAGCTCGGTTGTTTGTTTGCAAGGTGTAGGCACCTTGATGTTGAATGTTTGAATATAGACGTAGCTATTTTTAGTAGTTAGGTCCACTCTCGTTCTTTTTTTCTTCCTAACAGGGTTTGCCTTTTTTCCTTCGCGGTTGTGTGGCAGTTAAGCATCAGTGTGAACCACTGATGTATTGCTGTCTATGATGATGACGAACCTCTTCAACACATGAACTCCATAACCTCGTTATCTAACATTACATGTAAGCAAAGACCGTAAGGTCTATATCGATACCCTGTGAATGCTGTGAACAGTCCTTCGTTACTCCGTTTCGGATAGAAATGAGAAATAGGTAAACTGAACATCTTTGACGCCGCGATCTTTAGTGCTTGAGTGTGTTAGATAGTTCTCTGTGAACCGAAAATGAACCCAAGTATGAGCGCAGTTCCATAATATATGCAGATACCTTTTTTGTAAGTAAGTAATTAGGTATAAAATAGTCAATTGAGGTAAATTCGCTTCTATAGTTAACAAGAAAACAGCTATCGTTCTGGACGAGCCTCTGTTTGCTACTCTTCAATATCTGCCTACGATGCCGTGACGGGCGGATGAAGTACGGAAGACTCCAGAAACTCAAATGCGGCCTCCTTTGAAATAGGCGAGCTTCTAATGACTGACGTTCTTAGTCAATCACACTTGCAAACAAATGAGTAAAAACCCTCCCAAGACTTGTCAGAGCTTTATTTTGAAACAGCAAACATTGCTAGTACCAACGGCTTTATTGTATCCGTAAGCTGAAATGTAATCGGACACCTGGTTGTATTTTCAGCTTTTAATCTACCGGCTGGAATATATTTATTCATTCATAACGATCATAAGCCTGACCAGAAGGTACTGTAGTTCGGGCCGCTGCTCACCTCAGCGGTGACATCAAACAGCGTCTTTTTCGGAAAAATGTACAAGTTCACATTGGCGAACCTCATCATTGCTGACACGGTGTTTCCATCACGCTCCGTTAATGCTTCAGAAGAACCGATGGTCGGAGACGGACACTGTGTACATACCCCGCGCCGATGGACCAGGTTTCCCAGCCTTACAATAGGGCAGTCCTTACGGTGGCATTGTACATCTGACATTTCGCACAAAAAGACGGATCACGTCGACGCCACAAAGGATGTAGATTGGTAAACGCCATCCGAGCCTTTGCTATACGATTTGTGACCTCATCAGACATTCCACCAGCGCTGATACAATTCCCAAGGTACATGAACCTTCTCCACTACCTCCAACGATCCGTTAAGGATGAAAGCAGGCGCAGAGTACTGCCAACCTCGCAACAGCGCTTTGCACAGAGAAGGCGCAGAGGCCATATCAAACTGATGGACGGAAACTTCTTGTCTGTCTAAAATGTTCTGGGCTCCCTGTGAACCCTCACAAATTCGGGCAATCTCGTCTGCACATTATGTCTCAAAGTCGAATGAATGGGAGTAGTTCCACACTACCATATCCACAATTTGTCGGGGCACAGTCCAGGATCTCGTCTGCTGCAAAACTGAGTAGGAAAGGAGAGACTGGACAACCTTGTTGCATCCCACTTGCAATGCTGAAGGTTGGTGACTCGATCCCATAAGCCCTAACCCTGCTTAAGGCCTAACAGTAAATTGCTTTCAGGATGTTCACATATTTCTCAGACACACTCTTCCTCGATAGACAGTCTCAGAGTGCAGCTCTATCAACCGAATCGAAGACCTCTCCAATGTCCGAAAAAAACAATTACTGGCCCTTTATATTAATGGTGGAGTGGGGGGATGAGATGAATGCAACTATGGCCAAGGCGGAATCAGGCTTGTCTCTCACAGAGATGCTGTTCGCACGTTTTGCTTAGTCCACGAAGTACAGTGGCTACGGAAACTTCGACGTAAAAGAATCAGACGGATCCCCTTGTGATTCATACACACATTCATCATCATCGTCAGCCTTGAGCCTGACCAGAAAGGTATTATGGCTTGGGTCACCGCTCACCTCAACAGCGACGTGGAATACCTTAAAAAACTTATGATAAAGGAAGACTAGGCGAAAGAACTAGAAATGGTATGAATGCAGGTACGCCATTGACTGCGACACGCCGCCATCTCGGATAGCGTCTCTAACCAGCGGTTTGAGTGATCACGAGGACCCCATCCAGGCAGGCGACACCTACCCACTTTACTCAGTGGAGCAGTCAGGGTTCTCATATTTCGTGACCACGTTGTCGCTTGACCACCACGTGGTTTCACCCAACTGTTGGTGGTCTCAGTATATAATGCCCGGTACGGTAAACGCTCAGCTGGCATGCGGAGTACGTGACCTAACCATCGCAGGCTGTGCAACGTGAGTAGTTGACCAATTGATCGCGCATCCCGAGCGTTCCGGAATACGCGCCGGCGAACTGCCGTATTGCTCACGCGATCAGTCCACTTAATGTGGGCTAATTGGCGGAGACAACGATGGTCAAATACAGCAAGCCTTGTTGATATCTTCCTTGCGAACAGGCCACGTTTCCGAACCATAGAGCAAAACAGAACGTACACAAGCATTATATACTCTTCCTTTCAGCGACAATCGAACGTCTTTTCGACGCCACAGATGACGCAGGTTGGCAAAGGCAACTCGTGCCTTTGCTATCCTCGCTGATATCAGCAATATTACAAGCTGACGAGATAGTGCTACCCAAGTAGTGAAACTGTCCACAGTCTCGAGCGGATTACCTGCAATGATGATGATGATCATCATCATCATCAACCTGCAGTTTCCAGGTTGAAGGTAGAAAGAAAATGTTTATCGTTGATACAGGATAAGCCGGCTTGTGCGTAAGGGTTTGCCGCCAGTAGGCGGGAAAAGCGTTCTGGGTTCGCGTTGCATCTGATCACTGTTGTGATTTGGTGAATCTGCTTGTCTTCTCTTATAAGTAAGTTACACCAACAACGAGCATGCCTATGTTCGGAATACGCCTCGTAGGCTCCTTTAATCTGGGCTACGCTCTTCAAGGTTCTTGTGATTTCAGTTGCCATCCGGATCCAGGAGTGTAAACACGGTTTCTTGGGTGGGGAACAACCAGCGATACAAACAGTCGGCATAACTAGGTCACGACGCAGCTCTTGGGTGTTCAGCCATTCTTAGGTAACTACCACGTCGAAAGTTATAACGTGCGATATCCAAGGACCTCCGGAGAGTGGTGTTACGGACAAACCTGAAATTGATTAGCCCGTGGTCACTCGATCCTATAGGTGCCCTCATCATGAGCGATTCAAACATAAATGGTTCGTTCGTCAGGTTGAGATGGATCATCATCATCATCATAGACAGCAATACATCAGTGGTTCACACTGATGCTTGACTGCCACACAACCACGAGAAGAACAAAGGAAAAAAAAACTTATATAGGAAGAAAGAAGAAAACAGAGGAGGGGAGGGGAAGTGGACCTAACTACTAAAAATAGCTACGTCTATATTCAAACATCAAGGCGCCTACACCTTGCAAACAAACAACCGAGCTGTAAGTGAAAGTAAGGCGTCATCAGCAAGACAGCTTCCAGATACATCATAGCCCCTGGTTGTTATATCCTTTAGTAGAGGCTTTCACATTTTCAATCATGCATAATTCCTTTACTGCGTCCCAAAATTCAGTTGCGGCAGTGCTATTCGTGAAGCCGTTCTGATAGACGGAGTGACTAAAACCTTCCATGATAACAAGCTTGTTCTTGTACAAACAAGCGTTCTGAAATGCAATAGGTAATAGCCTAGTCATCACTCTGCTAGTAGTTGAACTGTAGTATAATAATCCATCGGGCAATCGGCCAGTGTACTGCAATTGACAAGATACCATAGCAACTCCGGGAAACCTTTGAGGAACGGGTTTTGGATTGAATGCATTTAGATATCACATGTGACGTAAAAGGTGGGTCTTCCTTTATTGCATTGCGCCCTGCCAGTCCTAAACAGTTCATAACTCATAACTATGACTTCAGCATGAGATATTTCTTGATGGAGATAGGTCTCAGTCACGTCCATCAGCGTGGGATTCTCTATACAGCAGCGGTGCCTGAGTTCATGGATTTTGTTTAGGACGCTCTGCTCATCTGTGTTTAGGTACACCCAAGTCAGAAATGAGAAACTAGACATCACGGTTACACTGTAGGTTCTTGGGTCCGACGGGGCGGGAATGGAAATTATACCGACTCCGTTTGGGTCGGCGTAAGAAAATTTTGGGGAAATGAAGTAATTGGCAATACACCGTCGCGAACCATCAGTGGCTCGGTTACTACTACTGTCGGTAACGAAGTGGTAACCAGTCAAAATATGTGACAACCGCCACCGATAAAGTGGCTGCAACGGCAGCTCTATAGGTGACGTGGGCGATCTCTGTGACACATGAAATACGCTGAGATTGCCGTTCTGCATGAGAAGTATGCGTTTAATAAGCAATCCGCCATGCTGCTGTCAAAGTGAGTTGTTATAGTCCACGATCGCGAACAGAGTGTAGGTGGATGACGTGAAGTGTGCACCATTTTTTAATCGGAACGGAGTCAGCAGTGGTCTCCAGCTTACGAACACGAAAACTCTAAGGTCATGATTGAGCGAGGAATGGGAATCCGCCATCGTGAATTCATAGATGCCGTGGAAAACTGCATCGCTGCGGCATCTCCGTCGCAGTCTTAGCCTTTGCGAGGTTCTTGGTCATTTACGGTAGGTCACACCTAATACAAGCAGACTGGTATGTAGCGCCGAATAATAGCAACAGAGAAGATACTTCCAGGTTTTCTGGGTCACAGAAACTTTCGAATGTTAACCTCAGCAGCCTTAACTGGTCGACTGGTGTCGGATTAGCAGAGAATAAACACAGGAAGTTGATGCTTCCTTGTGATGATACCTCAAGGATGCTGCGGATGTCGACTTACTGATCCCAGTCCGACTTTACTCTTTCGAACAAGGATGGCACTTGATTCTTCGGCAGATTAAGTATAACTAGGCCAGTTGTTTTTCGGCCACCCCATCTCGGAGAAGTAAGTGTACTCCTTCCCACGGCTAAGGGTTTTGTGATGACCGGTGTCAGTGGCGTCGTTATCGTGGGGCTCGTAATTTAACGGCTGCGGTCCTAGTGGTGTTTTCCTGTTTAACAGAGATGAAGGATGGAATGTAGCTTATAGTGGACAGTCGAGTATCGGGGCAGTAGTGGGATGAGTCGGCACGGCCGGTTCAGCCACAACTAAAGGGACGAACATAAACACTAGCACACAGGTCCTGCAGGAAGCGGTCTCAATTAATTCCTGATTAATGTCCGCGGCCGAAACACCTGCAAAGGTATAGCAGTGTGCGGTGTACGTAGCGTCACTATCATCACAGAACCATCAGTTGAGGATAAACCTTGATCTGCGCCAGTATGATCCACTTTGTCAGCTTCACATAATTTGGTACACCTAAACAACTTTACGGGCTGGAAATGCTATCAAGAGTGTGTACAGTCCTGAAAGGCTACTACACTAAAGTGCAGCGTGATATTATCTACAAGAAAACGCACAGCAGAGAACTTTGCTTTCGTAACCGTCGTTTGTAGTAAACTTCACACGGACTGACGTGGGGCTGTAGCGACGTGGGGAGCTCGCTGGCCTGTTTGTGGTGATATGTAAAGTAGATCAAGAATTCATTGTTGTATGTTTGCACCTAAGCTATTAGGAAGTTCGCGTGATGTACGCTATCCGATTGTTTGTCCGCATACTATGTGACTGTGTGGCACGAACCCGAGTAAGACACTTCCGGTATACTCCGTTGTCGACAGCTGGTCTGTAACCATCTCAGCTAACTTGCGTGCCAGCCCCGTTAACAGGACCATACGAGACCACTTGTACCTGTCACCTAATAAAATTCCGTCTCCATTTTTAACGGCCTTTTTGTATTTCACGTCTGGTAAATCAGAACCTGGAGAAAACGGCTTTGTCAGCGACGCGCTAAAAGTCGCGATGTACTTTCACAATGCAACATTACGTCTACGGCAAAGACAAACGGAGATAAACTTGTAATCGGCCCTGAGATTAAGCGAAAAGCTTCACAAAAGGCAGCTCCGATAAGAGCTCAGCCAGACAACTAAGCAGGCATATACAGGTGAGAAAAAACAGCAAGGCGGAAATAATCGCTCTAGCATTAGAAACAACAACAAATATCTCGTTCATATCTTTAATCTAAATTCCATGTCCACTGCAATTTTATGCACGAAACTGGGACTCACGCTAACTCCAACGGACTCGCACAGCGACCGACTCGAGTTCCCGCCGGTGGATTGTGATTTGTATAACAATGCGAAATAACACCATTTATCGGATTTGACAACAAGGAGAACTGGACCGTTTAGAGTATCTCCCGCGGTTTCCGCTGCAGATTTGTGTTGTTGAAACCGAGAAAAGATCCCGATAGAATCAGAGGTACCTTGATGTTTCGCGGGTAACTCGAAATTTGATTCAAATTTTCTCGCTGTCATTGTCTGACTATATTTTTTGTCCTATTGGTGCCCTGCGCATCAAAAAGTTATATACGATTACTGTTATTCGTTACCGAATGACATACCAGTTCATCAAATATTGAATTCTTTGGGTTACGTTGTATTCGTATCCAATCTTATACTGTATCCGTTTATATTGTTCCTATTGAGAATGACCCGAGACAGATGTAGCAGTGCTGGGACTCAACAAAAACTGACTGAGGCAGTGAGCATTTGCGAGATGTTTGTTTGCGCAAGATGTTTGTACAGAAGGGTATTCACTGCTACCCGCATACACAAGAGCGCGTTTCAGGCGCTCTACGGAGTTTATATAAGACCGCGC
>LOND01002515.1:21389-32104 GCA_014220965.1 Paragonimus kellicotti
TTCAGTTTGAGAAACGTAGCTCGAAACCTCTCATCGCTTTATTCATGAAGTGACACGCGGCTTGAACTTCACCTACCCCCACCTGGAGGATAATTTATTTGCTAGTTTGTCACAAAACGATCATCTCACGCACCTTAACACCCTACCACAGCGTTTGACACAGAATGGCGTCACAATTAGCTCTATCGAGTGCGATTTAAGTAGGACCACAATAACACTTCTGGGTCACAAGGTCTCGGAAAATCGAGCCGCCGAACTGACGGATGAAATTAAAGTCATCTGTGAATACCGCCAGCCGAATTCCTTTAAGCAGCTTCGTCGGCTTAGTGGTTTGGTCAACTACTATCGACGGTTTCACATCTCGCTGTTTGCGATGACCGATCTCTTCCGTGGAGATGAACGCGGATCGCATTTCAAAGAAACTGCACGCACTGCTTTCATTAAGTTTAGGGATGCAGTCGCCGGCTTGGCTCTCTTTACTGATTTCAATCCGAACACATAACCGTCAGTTGTAACTGACGCTTCTGATACGCCAGCGATGCTGTGTTAAGACAATCCGTTGAAAAGCAGCGACAACCTCTGGACTTCTCCAAATGCTTACGACCCACGAAATCAGGCCACAACACTTTTGGTGGGGAGTTATTGGTGATATATTAAGCCATGCGCGACTTCCGTCATCCGGTGGAAGCACAGACCGTTTGTGGTTACACTGCCTCCTAAACCGCTTGATCTACTTCTCATGCGCTCACATTCACAAGCAGGCTTTTCCAAGGAAAGTCAGCAACCTTCTCTATATCTCTTCAGCACGGACTAATACACGACCGTCATCTGGAACCCGAAAAAACATTGGCCGCGGGCGCGTCTTTCATAAACTTCCAGAGCATATTGCTTGACAATGACACTGATCGGACAACCATGTCTGCCCGCGTAAGACACTGGTCCCGAGATCCGGCACCTTTGTCTGAGGAGCACTCTCACAGCTTAACCCGTACGTCTGATATCTTTATAGGAGACAATCCTCTGCGACGGTTCCCGGGGCACACCCTGCCATGTAGTCGCTGAATCTTTTCGCCGCACAGTGTTCCATACACTTCACAACTTGTTGCATTCTGGCATAGGAGCTTCAGTTAAACCTGTCACCGAACGTTTCTTGTGGTCTGAAGTAAACCATAATGTCTGCAGTTGCAGCCGTTGCTGTCTCCAATGCCAACGTTCCAAAGTCCATCGTTATTCAGAGAGCCTACTTGGCACTTTACCATTGTCAGGTGCACGTTTTCACCACGTCCACTTCGATCCAGTGTGTCCCATACCACCCCGAAGTGGCTCTGTCTGTCTGCTGTTGGTAGACCGCTTCGGAAACTGGTCTACGGCCATACTTCTGCCAAGCTGCTCCTCGGAAAACGGTAGCCAGCACTTTGCTGGAACGTTGGGTGGCGCAATTCGGTTAATTAGCAGTGGTGACTGCAGATCGTGAATCACACTTTGAAAGGAGCCCCCGGCCATCTCAGATACATGGGGATACAAGCACATTCCCCCCCCCCCCCCCCCCTCATAGCACGGCTTAACTTCTGGCAGCAAAAATGGGGTGGTTGACCGTTTTCATTGCCAAATAGGAGTCGCTCTTAGTGCGCACGCTAAAGTTTCATGATAGGAGGCATTTCCGTTAGTTCTTTCTGACTTGCGGAAAGTGGCTAAGAAGGACTTAAAGATTTACTGCGGCCGAACTGGTTCTCGTTTGAACACTTCCGTTACCAGGCGAACACATCTCACCTGCACCTCCAGAACCATATGAACACAGTGGCTATACAGCTTGTTTGGCGCACCACATGCGAAGACTACGCATGGTGCAGCCTAGAGAGCAGTCAATAGTGCGTGTGCACGCTAAACCGTCCTTTCCTACCACTGCCTTTGTACATACGGACTATCTGCGTCAATCACTGTAACCCCCGTACACCTGCCCAATATCGAGCCTTCGCAAGAGACAAAACCCTTCAACGTTGGCTGCAACGGCAGAAGCGAGGTAATTCCAGTTTACGGGCTGAAACCAGTATTTAAGGAAGAATCAGCAGACAACATCTCTTCTGTCGACAAGTGACGTTCCTCGGCCGGAAGCTCTGGTGGCAACAAAAAGTTCTATACCCGAAATCCCCTGCGAATGTCAACATTCCTGCAGCGCTAATACCTGCTCTCTCTACTTTCAGGTGTACTCATCTTGATAGAGAGCTTCACAAACTTGTACGTTTCGCGGAGTATGTTGAACTTTTTCTTTTTTTGAAATGATGTTCAATGTCGCTTATATGCACATTCGTACTCATCGTTTTTGTCCACCTTCTAACTCAGGCTATCCTGAGTTATGGCATATCTGGACTTAGGCCATATACGTTCTAAAAAACATAAGGTTAGTAACTGTCTATTTACTCGTTTATGGGTTATTGGGTAGTTTGTGTGCAAAAACCCACGAAAAACGTCAAAAGGCTTGTCTTTAGTATCATGCAATTTGCAGTTGTCTGATGCGTTACCAGTTCCGTTTACCAAACGGCGCCGTTCGGGAGCAAACTTATTTTCACTTTTGCCCCTTCCTTTTTCGAGTCTGTCTTTCTTTGAACAAGATCACAGGAAGAAGGGGGAGGCCAAGGCAGCGGCATTCAGAGTTGCAATACCCTCGAGGCCGTTGGCTGGGAAGTTATTATTAAACCGCCGGATACGTTGACATGGTGAGTTATCGTGCGGTTCCTTCCACTTCTAGACGATTCGAACATGATGCGCGGAAAGAAAATCTCAGCTACTTGTCGTGCGACAGTGAACGAACATACCCGCGTTTTCTAGTAAGAGACTCTAGGGCTGGGCAGCCCGTCGCGGTGGAAAAAACACTCACCGAAGGCAAAATAATCTAAATATGTGCATCCTGTTAGTGTGTCAGCCATCTCCGACCAACCCTTGCGCCAACTCTGACAGTCCCCACACCATGTCATTATTTCTTTTTGGTATTACCCTGTAGCTGTGATTAGCGAAGACACCACGAAATATATTTATTTTCCCTTTTTAGTCGGAATGACGGAAGCATGTGTAATTCTTACTAGCCTTCTGAGGGAGAGCTGTCTACCGACCGGAATAAATGACAATTTTGTAGCAGCATCCAACTATACATCTTCGGTGATTGTTTTATCAGCTAATCTTGTTTAAGTCAAGCTATCCATTCTGCAATATCGGTCCCGGGGCTGAAGTCACAACACACTCCGCACCTCGGTAGCTTGACGCATTTCGTTGTGCAGAATCAAGCGAACCAAAGCCGGCCGGTTACGGATGCAATTGTTGTACGTATAAACTACCCAGCCAGCAAAACATCTCAAATTACCTAGGTAATTTCTAAAAAATATCCGGTAATTTGACCCGGTAATTTTAGGGGTAATGACCCAAAATTACCCTAAAAATTACCCTATGGGTAATTCACCCCATAAATTACCCATTTTCTATACTTCGATTTTTTTTAAAAAATCTTCACGGAAACACGAACGAACTATTCCCTCATCCTTTACGCACTGCCTCATGTGCATATACCCTTGTAGTGATACTGCAGAATAAGCCAAACGGTCGCAAACGTCCCTGAAAAAACAAGTTTTTGGTTATCTTCGAAATTCAATAACTCCCTTAATAATCCAGATACAACAAAAGTTATATATGAAGCAAATGGATAGGAAACCACACGTAGCCTCCAATAATGCTTACAACCATCCACCGGTTCGACACGACTAGGCTCAAAACATCCTACCTTAACTTGTACGAAATTCAAACACCCACATAGAAGTTTTACGGTCATCTTCGAAATTCAATAACTCTCTTAATAATCCAGATACAACAACTGCAGATTTCGCAAAATAACCAACCAAGGTAACTGTGACATGCTGTGATGTTCACGGTCATTCATCCATGTTTACAAATGGAAGCAGCTAACGGTACATGAACTTTTATTTCAAATTATAGTTTGCTATACATTTTTGGAGGTGGACGGCGACTCCAACTGCGACTCTTGATTGATAACCTGAAAAACAGAAGACTATTGTTAGCACAGTACCTGCTTCAGATGGCTGAGATAATACAAACAGGGTAGTAATGTCACTGTAGTCTTGAATTTACTTACAGATGTCCGCACATGTCCTCTGTTGGCACGGAGGGATTTTCTCAGTCTGGCATTATGCAGCCATTCACGTACAACAATGTTGTACTCCGTGTCTGTTATTCTCTCGAACCTGGCATCCGCACGTACGGCATCTGGAAGGCAACATTACAAACAGGCAGGAGTAATAGGTTACCACGCATAACCAGGTAGATTAATTTACTGGCAATCCCAGTTTTCCCGTGCATTCCAAGTAGGTTGCACTTGGGTGCGAAATTCGCCGAGATAACCCTGGTCAGTATGTGACGTACGGCCTCGCCACAGGATCGCCCACCGTAAGATGACAGCAAGCGTACCTGAGAATAAATGATTTATAATGTAATTTACCAGTTTGCCCCGTGTGTCGCTGTCCTGCAGTTTCTCTTCTAACTGCATCAGTTCGACCTCTGATGTCAGTGGCAACCGGAAATCCGTACAGGAAACTGCAGTATCCACACCCTCCGCGTGCCGCTTCAGACCCTGTGCAGTCAATAAGTCCAATTGGCATTGGACACGCTTCAAGCCAATGCCAATCTGGCGCACCGTTTGGACAAGATAATCCAGACGTTCGTCTGTACCTGTGGATGTAGGTGAAGTTAAGGGACGGATTCTGGAATTATCCTCCAACTCTCCGAAGCGGATTGGTGGGAGGTCTCGGTTTTATGGGTTGCTAGACAGGGAGCTGTGTAGAATTACTATGAATTATTGATGTCATAAGACAACCAGATGTTACCTGCCCGCGATAGTAGCCCCAGGAGGCGTGTTTTCGGAAACCGAAGGGCGTTTCTCAGCGCTCCTTCTTCTCGGAATACGAGGAGGCGGTGTGCTTGGCAAGAATGCCTTGTCCAGTTAAAAAAACTAAGGTAACGCTAAGACTGCGTGCTCTGATAACGTAAAGAAGGCGTCGACATCATATCATCTCTCATTAACTTGATATAGAGTGGGTAAAAGTGTAATATGTCAGAGTACATTCTCTAAGGTGGGTTAGTCGATTCGTGCGTTGATGTAACAATTACCTTTTGAATGAGTTTTATTACGTCGGCGTGCTTTTTCTTTCGAAGTTTACAGTTGGGCTCGCACTACAGCAAAGTCCCACCACCACCATAAAGCATCTTCACATTTTTTAAAATTTGTCTGAAGGTATGTGTAGTGAACCACGTTCAACGGCTTGAAGGCCTTCGCTGCGGATGACGCGCGGTAGTGGTAAGGAGTGAACGATGCTATCTCGCATGCATAGTGTAAATGCGTTCCTCGAATGCCCGCCAAATAAGGGCACACAGGTTACACGAGATCTTTGTAGAAAAAAAACAATGCTATATACGTTGCGAACAATGATATGTTCTAATATTTTCATTTGCCGTTGACTGTTTTGATAGACACAATCAATTCTTGGAAAAGGAGTGGAGTTGGCGAACACCTAACGTACTGGTGGGAAACATGAAAAAACAGCTTACCTAAAGGCGTAACGTCTCCAAAGAATGGTATTTGCTTCCGTGTGAACATTCTTATGCGACAGACAGTGATATTAGTACTGAGCAATGTCCCACTTAGTCGGATATAAGTTGAGCCTCCGACGTGTGTTAGTCTTGACGAAATTAGAACGAGGAAGATTCTGCAGCTAAAGCTGGTTTTGAAAGAGATATGTCATCGACTTGTCTCTGTGAAAGTAGGTGAGTTGCTCTCTTTCTCTCCGCGGGCACATATAATTACTTTGGAAAATTATTTCGAAACCATACCGCATATTCACTGTTCATGACCAATGATGTCAGCCTTCGTTGATCTTATTGTGCACCGAGGACATCGACGAAGTGCGCAGAACCGCAAAAAGGTAGCTTTGTATTAGGGTAAAAAAGTACCCCGGCGCGCCTTTTCAAACCCTGTTCGCAGTAAGTTGAAATAGGAAAGAAAAGATCGGGCAGCCCTAGTGAACGTCGCTCTAAGTCGTGGATACCTGAGTGATTGTTTTTTTTTCTTACCACCTCGTACCCTACTCTCAAAAAGAGCATATAACAATCTCAAGGGTTTCATCTTTCGGGATTCTACGAAGGAAACTTCACATTGGTAGTGAAGATTGCATACATATATGTTCGACACGCGAACGTCAGAGCGGACTCACCAAACGTAGTGTGTTCCGTCACAAATGGATTTCGCTTCGACTTCCAAAGAACTGTGTTGGAACAGAAAATGAGGACTGCGAAGTAGCCGAGTTGTGTACGTGACAATCGATGAAATGAACAGGATGATAATCAAAATAGTTCTTGCCACGACCTTGAATGGAACTCCGGCCGTGCTTTCATGAGGCAACCGTGTTGTTCACTACACCCTTGACCTCACATTAGGCACGATCGGAATTATCATACCCGAACGCTGGGTTACTTTCGCTTGTGAGTAATGATCAGGTTGCCCGATCGTCTCGATTGAAGATAACAGTTACTGTCTGTTAACTCCAATCGATAATCCCGCGATTAGGACTTCCTAGGCAGGTCGAAATCTCCGATCTCATTAAACCTGCTAGGCGATATTTTAGATTACTGGTGAGTAGTCGGGGATTTGGTTAATTTCAAGTTGAACATCATTCATATTTGATCGTAACCATCACTTTTAAGTAGACTTCTCAGTCAACCTGTGTCGAAAAAAAGCAATAGACTTGAGTTTTGCTTTCCGGGGCTGGCGGAAATGTCTATCTAGAATGCGAAGGCTGCGATCAAATCTGGGTGTTGTTCAACTTGAAATTAACCAAATCCCCGACTACTCTTCAGGAATAATCGTCACTTGGTCAGTATAGTGGAATTAACGGCCGTAGGAAAATTGATCGAATATCAGATTTGCGACATCTCCGGAGTGCGTTGCATGAAACCGAATTAATGCAGCAGTTGAGTCTAGATACACGGCGATCGCTAGTCGCCCGTAAGTTTTTAAACGTTCTTCAATTGCAGACAGTCTTGTTAGGACCCTGTCAGTTCTTTGCTGCAATGGTCTTTCCTAGGTTTGGTGAGCCGACTCAGTGTTATACCAGTGAATTACTTGGATTTATTAATGACAGTAGTAGTGCTTTTGTTTTCTTCATACATACTAGTTCCTCGGTTTGAATAGGGAAAAACTTGATAAGTATAATTTATGAGATGCCTTTTCAGGTTTTCAATTCCCGCAGCAGAGTGATGTCAGTTTCGGTATCACTTTGTGGCAACCGTCTTCGCAAACTGAGGGTGGAATGGAGCCCAGACGTGAGCCCTGCAATGTTTTTGAGGGTTGGTCGTCAGAACCAATTTGTCTCTTTACAGTTTCGCCTGAAACGCAATTACGCTCGCTTGATGTTCGACGTGTGCATGATCCCGTTCAGGTTAGCCAAACTGTTCCTCCAAGATATTCAGCTCACAATTAAATGAACGTGACTGGTTGGCGATGTGCGTGCCATTCTTTGGTGCGCATGACGTCGCTTACACTAAGTCGACGATCAGCGCAGTCACGAACGAGACTACCTTGGCTCACAGTAACGGTCTGCGCATCTCATTTATCGATTGGGCTAAAGTGGACGCTGTGGTGATCACCCCGACAATCACTTTTGTCAGGCAGACCAATAGGTAACGGTCTCTTGGTTCTCCAAGTTGAGGATTAGGAGGTTGCAATCCGTTTTCTCAAATTGTTATGTATTTTCTCGAGGTTAAGCTATCTCCGTATCACTTTCGTGTGTCTCGTTATTGGTTCAAAGTGCCTCAGTGCGGTTTTCTGGGTTTCGACGGCGAACGATGTGGCACGGCTAATGTTCACATGGGTAATTTGGAAGACACCGGGAGTGATCAGCTTTGACGGAATAAGCGAACACACCCGCCGGCTGCAGTGGGTAATCAAAGCTACCTCGCTTGCATTCAGTCGCTACTTTCACTTACAGCTCGGTTGTTTGTTTGCAAGGTGTAGGCGCCTTGATGTTGTATGTTTGAATATAGACGTAGCTATTTTTAGTAGTTAGGTCCCTTCCCCTCTCCTTTTTCTTCTCTTTTCCTATATAGGTTTTTTCCCTCGTGGTTGTGTGGCAATTAAGCATCAATGTGCACCAGCGATGTATTGCTGTCTATGATGGTGATGATGTATCCAGTAGCCAGACTGACCGAAGCGCAGGCTAACAGTTACTTGATGGGCACTGAATGCGTGGGTGTCTTCGTACTATGTAGAACGTACACATACATCTGTGACAAACCAGTCATCTATTTGTGTGTATATGAACGAACTACTCGGATTGGCATAGGCTTCCGTTGTCGTCGTCACCCGAACTGCCGGATAAGTCGAGCAAGCCATATCACGGGTGCTAAGATGGTAATCATCCGAGTAACAGTCTGACGGCTGCCGTGACTACCGAAGACAAGGCTGAAGCGCCTAGCGTAATCGATCGATCACGGTCTTCGAGCCTGGGCATCTAGTGTCCGGGGCAGGTGGCAGCCCATTGCGAGTCCGCTTCGGCCACGGGCGATCTAAAGGTCACTCGGGTTGGTGGTTTCTGGATCTGCCGGTCACTGTGCTAGCAGAACGGTACGACTGAGGACAGGTTAACCGCAATCAACCGCATTCCAGTCTTGTGGCTGGTCGAGATAGGCGTGGGAATGATCGACTAAATATGGAAATGCGTCAACCAGCCACACAGCCGATCGTTAAGTGCACATCACGTATCCACTTCGCTTTACTAATATATTCTGAGGTACATCTGAAAAATCGAACCAACCATCGATTCTAATTAGTTTTGCCTTTCCTGATGATGTCTCTTCTAAAAAGGTTTCTGTTGACCGCGCTACACGCCTCACCAATGTACTGGTTGTTAATATCCCAACTGATTTTAAGCTCTATCCCGGGAGCACATAATTATTTTATCTTTCTCTTGTACAGCCCTATAAGCTGAAGTCATTCACTGCCAATCCGATATATCACACGTTCGATCACTCAATCTGAATAAGTGAAATTCGTCTTTGTTTTTTCTCTGTTTCGATCGCTCGCATGATTTTGGATGAATGTCTGTCATTCATCAAGCCATTATTTCTCATTTTCCCGCAAACGTAGCCTTCATTGGTTTATTTCACTATTGATTACATGAGTACCAACTCGATATTCGTATGCGGGAATGAAAAGGGCCTTTTTCGAAGTACATTCACACTGATCCTCGAGAAGTGAATTTTCAGCTTTTTTGCATTTTCATATTTCTATCAACTATTCGACTAACTGAGTAATAACAGTACTCATGGAACAGTTGGGATAATCAGTTAATGATCACAGTCCAGCCAAATTGGAAAAAATTCTGGACTCATTTTCATGCTTATGATTTTAGCATCTTGTTACTCTCAAGTCTTTACCCAGCGGTCTCCAGTGTTGCTGTAAAGTCAAGGTTGCAAACAGCTGTTTTCGATAGTTCTCATCGGATAGATGCAATTACACGGGATTCATCTCAAGTGCTACCAGTTTGTTTCTGATTGACATGAATACTCAAATTACGATTGACAGAACTTTGAGAATTATTCACGAAGCGTCCCACATTGATTCTGTCTCAGGCAATTAAATTCGGCCATGCAAAACAACGTTTTTGCGTCAGAAGCAGAAGATTGATGGACTCGTACGATAGACTTCATCTGTACAACGATTGGCGAATGATAACTGAAATTGAAGACGTAATTGGTTTGAAAATTCAAAGAGGAAACATAAAACGGTATATTTTGACATTCTTCCCCACTAAGAAACTTGAGTAGACAGTAAATGGTAGATCACAGGGAAATGATACAGCATGGCAAAGAATGTCAATACGCTGTAGGTTTGTGCATCCCATTTCTCAGGCTATATGGATGAACATCATCATCATAGACAGCAATAACTCAGTGGTTCACACTGATGCTTGAGGAATGGCGTGGGCGAAGTTGGTTCCGGTGGCGCACCCAGATGTCGCTTCCGACGTTGACATC
This sequence comes from Paragonimus kellicotti, assembly GCA_014220965.1. Taxonomy (NCBI): domain Eukaryota; kingdom Metazoa; phylum Platyhelminthes; class Trematoda; order Plagiorchiida; family Troglotrematidae; genus Paragonimus; species Paragonimus kellicotti. The sequence continues at coordinate 31,479 of LOND01002515.1, forward strand.
GTAAAGGACCGTGCCGTTCCGTTGCTGGACTGTTGCTGCTATCCAGTGGGGGCGACCTGGACGATAGTCCCTTGCATAGACTAGATCGCCGATGGCAAATCCACGTCGGGAGAGCTGCTGCGTATCTCCCGGGCGTTTTTCCACTGGAATCATCGCGTCGAATTTCGTCCTCAGCTTGCGTCCCATGAGAGCTTCTGCAGGCGAGAGTCCATTGGGAGTCGCCGGATTCGGGGTGGTTCGGTAAGTGAGCAAGAACCTTTGCAGCACTTCTTCGGTCGGTCCCTCCCCGCGAGACTTCATAAGTGCTCTCTTGAAAGTGTCGACGAAGCGCTCGACTTGACCATTGGATTGTGGGTGGTATGGTGGTGAATGCAGATGACGGATGTTGTTCTGGATACAGAACTCCTTGAACTGGACCGAGGTAAACTGCGATCCGTTGTCCGAGACAAGCGTCTCCGGCAGGCCATGTTGGCTGAAAATCCGTCGAAGGTTGTTGATTGTGGCTGAGGTTGTGGCGTGCGTCAGTGGGACGATCTCAGGCCACTTAGAGTATGCATCCTGTCAAGATGAGGTATACCATACCGTCAATCGGTCCTGCAAAATTCCCGCACCGGCAACTTCAACAA
>LOND01002515.1:38319-63380 GCA_014220965.1 Paragonimus kellicotti
CACGGTTTCTCTATGTGGGTGAGAAACCTGCAAATTCCGTGTCGACAACGTCCGCAAGTTAACTTTTTTTACGAACATTGCCTACGGAATATTGTGTGTGGTGGAAGTATTATGTGATCAATCATAATGCAAGACGCGTGTGTTAGGAACAGATAGATTCCTACACACGTCATCAGTTTTGCAAACCACTTACCAGCCGACGTATAAAGGCCACACAACACATTAGGCGTTTTAGTACTGATTTTAAAGGACGATCACCGTCTGTCAAACAAAACGGATTTACTGACCAAGACTGATGGATGCTCCCGATTTTCCATCGTCATTCATTGTGCGAGCTTTTCGACATATCATAGTATATTCACTTGCATCGAAAACTATTTTGGTGGAGAGAATAAATGAAGATGGTTCTTTAAACAAAGAGTAACGCTACAAGCAGAATCACCCTTTATAATCCCTGGATCAACGATCAAGTTGAAGGTTCAAGTGTGAATTTATGACAAGCTGTAAGCTTGTCAACCTAATTAAGTATTTGAGTTAATCAGTGGGAGCGTACCCACCAATAAGCACTGCATTCAATTAAATCTATCATGCACAGCAACAAACGCAACGCCCTGCGAGCGGCTGTTTTCGCACAACACACAAGTCATCATCATCATAGCAGCCATGAGCCTGACCAAAAGGTACTGTGGCTCGGGCTGCCGCTCACCTCAACAGTGACGTGGAATATCCTAGAAGAAAACGTTACTAGAAGGTTGAAAATTAATAAAAGAAGACTAAGCTGAAGAACTAGAAATATATGGATGCAGGTACGCCATTGACTGCGACACACCGCCATCTCGGATAGCGTCTCTAACCAGCGGTTTGAGTGATCACGAGGACCCCATCCAGGCAGGCGACACCTACCCACTTTACTCAGTGGAGCAGTCAGGGTTCTCATATTTCGTGACCACGTTGTCGCTTGACCACCATGTGGTTTCACCCAACTGTTGGTGGTCTCAGTATATAATGCCCGGTACGGTAAACGCTCAGCTGGCATACGGAGTACGTGACCTAACCATCGCAGGCTGTGCAACGTGAGTAGTTGACCAATTGATCGCGCATCCCGAGCGTTCCGGAATACGCGCCGGCGAACTGCCGCATTGCTCACGCGATCAGTCCACTTAATGTGGGCTATTTGGCGGAGACAACGATGGTCAAATACAGCAAGCTGTTGATATCTTCCTTGCGAACAGGCCACGTCTCCGAACCATAGAGCAAAACAGAACGTACACAAGCATTATATACTCTTCCTTTCAGCGACAATCGAACGTCTTTTCGACGCCACAGATGACGCAGGTTGGCAAACAAACTCGTGCCTTTGCTATCCTCGCTGATATCTCATCAGCAATATTACAAGCTGACGAGATAGTGCTACCCAAGTATGTGAAACTGTTCACAGTCTCAAGCGGATCACCTGCAATAAAGGAAGTAGAAGTGAAAATGCCCCAGTCTTGAAGCAACATTTTGCACTTCGAACATACGAAGCGCATTCCATACAGACTTGCTCGGCCACTCACCTTGCTCAGCATTATCTGCATGTCTTCGGCATAGGGGCTAAGTAAGACAGTGTCGTCCGCATATTCCAGATCGGTCAACCGAGCGCCAGGAAGAAACTCAACACCAAGTTCACTGGACTCCTCAGGCGCACCTCCAGAATGTCGTCGCCCATGACAGAATTGAACACAAAAGCAAGAAAGAACAGAAGAAAGGTAATCGGACAACATTGACGAACAGCCACTAAACCGTGCACGCAGTCCCCTTGTATACGCTACCCCTTAACGCAAGAAGGTTGTCAAACGGCGTCAGCTGTCTTACTTCCCGCTTGATTTACGGTGTACACCTTTTAGATGTTTGCCCCAATTATGCATGCCTTGTACACTAGTTTGTTAAGGTGGTACTGGATTGTCGTAATACTTTGAGCATCATCTATGCTGATATATAATACCTTCTATTTTTATTTTGTAGGTCCTTTTTATCCCTTTCTTCTGCTTAACTTGTGTGAGTGCCGATTGCATTTGGTACGGTATTGGTGATCACAGTGATCCTGTGCATCCTCATTACACCTCCTATGATGGTCCTGGACGCCCTCTCAATGATCCGGACGCCTACCAAGTACTCTCAAAAACTTGCCCTACGTACGCTTTGGGGCCAGATACACCACTGTGTTGTGATAAGGATCAGTTGAATTTCTTTCACGAATCCGCCAAACCAGCCTATGAGCTTTTCCGCCGGTAAGGACAGACATTTTTGTATTCTGGCATGCGCTTTTTCCGGTAGATTTCACAAAGATCTGCCGGGATTTACGTTACATTTACATCCATTTTTCGGATTACTCTTGCCGAGGTTGCTTGAATGAATCGTAGTTGTTTTTGTTGATCGTTGTATGCGAGATTTTTCATACTTGCCTGCTATTTTTAACGTTCTCTCTTACCTTTCGGTAGATTTGCCAAATCCATGGATGGTAACGTCGAATTTGGCAATAAACTTTAATGGTATGAATATATTATCGTTTTTTGTGTGTAGTCTCTTCTCTGAACCAGGAATAAGGTTGACAAAGGTTGTTAAGCGACCAAGCATCCTTATCAACTATTGGTGTATGGCTGTCAATACTGATGAATGCGATGATTGTTCAACTGTTTTTTTTGCACAGATGTCCCTCGTGCTGGGCGAATTTCCGTATGCTTCTCTGTGCTATGACTTGCGATCCCAATCAGGCCGAATTCCTTACCCCAACAATGGTGGTTAATAAACTCGTTTTCTCTGTGCAGTACAATTTGACGAAGTCGTTTGCGGACTCGTTTTTCAACAGTTGCAAGGTAGGTAGTATAAAGTTTTGATGCAGCAACTGTTGTGTGTTGCACTGCTATGCTTATAAGTGCGATCGTTATTTCCAAAATCTTTGTGCGTTAATTTCCCAATATCTTCAATTCCATATTGTAGATTCTTTCTGTGTAATGTTCACTTGTTTAAAGCTGGCAAATCGCTGTGGGATATATTTACTGACCGGTTGTTTAGCGAGTGTAGCTAACAGTGGCTTTACTGCTGAGTGCAGAATCCGCCTATTGGAGTTACAATATCGATATTTTCACAGTTAGTAGCTCAAACCTGTCGATGACGCTAAAGCTGATCAGTCTTGTTCGACTGCAATATTTTGACTATCTGTTGCGGATTCTAATTGATTATCTGTGTCTTATCTGAATGTCATGAAGGCTAGTACAGGTGACGTGGTTGGCAAGGCGAGATGTCACTAAACAGAATGGTGTCCTCGAATGCAAGGTTTTGTCGTGTAGATTGATAATGGTCACGAGGACCGTAAACTTTCGATTGCGGTCTGTGCTGGATAAAGTCACTAGGCGATTTGACATGTTAAGTCAATACACACTCAAATATTAAATGACCTAAAGCGGTAGTAGACGGCACAAATGTGACTTGACTTTAAACAGTCGGTTATGTTTCAGTTGTCAATGATGTACCCAGGTTTTTCTGTTATGAACCTTCAACGGCTTATATGTGTCTTCTGAATTTTTTTTTGCAAAGCTCGACATGTCTTCTAGGTAACAGCTTGAAAAAGAAACTTTGGCCAACGGTGTGGGGTTGGAAATGTCTGAAGTGTAAGTATATTTTGCAAATGTTCTTGAATTAGGTACCTAGAAGCAGACTGAGACATTTACACAAGAGGTGAGTGGGTCACAGCTTATTTGAGCTACAGTTTTGTTACGCTGGATAACTTTGAAAAGCTGATCACGTTTGCGCGGAAACTATCACTACATTAGAAAACGTGCACGTTTGTGATGTCGCCATTGGTGTTAATTAACAGTGATGCTAATGTGGGTAAGCGCATTTATTGACAAAACAGTAAATTAGGATATAAGGTATTGTAACAAAACTCTGAGACATAAGTGTACTTTCATCAGAGCTACCATATTGTGGAAGGTCCAGGTACCTTAACAGATGGAATGAAAATGATCACTGAAGCTGAATAAAAATTCTTTGTCGTTTTTCACGCAGGGTCTTTAATCACATCGAAGAGCCATGTACATTTGGCTCCTAGCAGAAGGCTGGTAACACTTTTCGGGGCAAAACCTCAGAACAAGAGCTGTTTTAAGTATACAAAAAGTACGCGGAGTGAAGTTGGACAGGAAGAAACTTCACCTCATCGAAAGCCGTTGTCGTGCAAGCAACCAAGTTTGTAAGACAATCGAAAGCAACTGGGGCTTAATTATCCCTGCTAGTTGAATATAAACTGCACTTCGCAAACCTAACGTCATTTACTGTTGAAGAGTGACATTGATTAGGAAAAGCGAGTCAGTTTACTGATTTCACAAAGCCAGCTTTCAAAATTGAATGGGAACATTCGTTGATGTGTGAATCTCCAACAGTAGCATCATCGGCATTTTGGAACAGCACATGCTGAAGGAAAAATGTTGTGTGGGCTCAGTGGGAAGAATGGCAGATGGAATAATGGTATACTAGGTGAATTGGCAGCGTGAAAAATATTTTGCTATTCGAGCGAGTAATTTTCGTCCGATTAACACGAAATACTCCGGCAAGCTTTACGTGTGATATTGCAGTACCATCAACTGCAAATGGTCTAAGCAAGCGATCTGTATGAAGGCCGTTGGAAGCATTGCCCAGGGGGCACAGCTTTGCCTTGGTCATCTACATACTCATCTACATACTCTAAGTTTTCCCCTTCTCTTTCACACCCACAATATTAAACCCGGCTAATGAAACCACCTTCAAATTGCCGAACACGAGCTCAGCCGTTTGCATCTAATCGTGGTTTTCCGTGGTTTTGGACAGTTTTGTTCCTGTCAGTTGATCCAAAGGAATTTCGTGTTTCACACGTTTTTTGTTTGTTCTACATAAACCACTCGTAATAGCTCCGGTGTTGATGTTGGTGCTGCTCTTCATGTCGCTTAACCAATCCGCTTAACGGAGCCTCACCCCTGATTCACAAGCCAGCGGGTAATCTTGATAAGAACAGGAATCACGTGCAATATGAAAGTCGACGATTTTGGAATTGTCTTACATTACAATTTGCTTAAACGCTTCAACCGTATGCACGCTTTCAGTTGAGTGGTGTTTATTTAATCGTCCGTAGTCTATTTTGGCTATGCAATCTGGTTAGCTTACAGTATCGCTGACGAGGTGTCTGTGGGCGTAACTAAGGCTCACACGTGTTCCCGAATCACTGTTTTAGTGGCGTCGCATACACTCCCTAGTATCGATCAAGCGTTGGGTTTACGATGTGTTCACTGTCAACGGTTCCTTACAAATTAAACATGTGTATTAACCTTCGGTATTCGATCACCGTATCTCCGACCGGTTAACCGGTACCAAGTGGCTGATCATCCGTGCAGCATCACAATTTTTGAGCATGTGTGTGTGAGTGTGCTACCTTAGCGTAGTGATCAGGCTTGTGCGCTGTTTTGATCCGAAGGGACATACTGACTAGGACTACGGTCCGTCCTGGTTCTACCATGTCAGATAGGTCAAAGGGAGCAGCGAGACAAAAAGCGGTTGAGCTCCTGATCGATGGTGTCAGTGTGTTATGTGTCGAGCTGTTGTGTGTGTTGATGGATTTACAGTTCACATGTTGTTCAAGTTTGATTACGTTGTTTTGTTTATCCGCGTACATAGTTTTTTAGTGTGTGAGTAATCTATTGTGCTTGTGTTTGTATGTGTTCGCGCATCTGGATAACTTACTGAACTAAACTAGATGGTACGATGATTGCACCGACGGTGTTAGTCATATCAGGCAGGCCAGTAGGCACAGTCTGGACGAACTGCAGTCCCCGATACCCCAGAATACGGGTTTAGATTGGACCATCCTCTTTTCCCGGAAAATTGGCGCTCGTTTGAGTCCACTGCCATTGGCCGATACAGGCTTTTGAATCAAACGTTTCGGTTTAGAGCCCTAATCATTCTCCTGTTTAGGTGTATGCGTCCTAGCAGTATCCCAAACCCACACGAACAATGTCAATACAGTCTTTGCCAAATGAGTTACTGCATCGACCGTCGCCCTGGATAAATCGGGTCATCCTATCTGCGGTTCCCGGAAGCTTGGATAGGCGAAAATATGCTATTGCCAAACCCCTCCCCCAACGAACCCTCTAACATGAATCCCCGAACAGGCATCATTCAGGCAAATCCCGGTAACACGACTTCAAACCTGAGACACTCCCTAGGATTCAAGGCGCTGTCCGTCAGGATATGGAATGTGCGTATGCTGCTGGATTTACACAGCGCCGGACGGCTACAGCATCGATTTCACAGCTATGCGTGAAACAGTCTGCAGCCGAAGATAAGCTCTGGGATGCAGGTGCTGGGTACACCTTCTACTGGATAGGTTACCCGGCAGACGGTGCTCGGGAGCATGGTGTCTGTTTCGCGGTCGCTGACTCACATCAATTTTTTTGTCGATAGAAAAACCGCACAGGCATCAGCCCTCGAATCATGTTCATGCGCCTGCGACTCAGTCGAGGTAAGTGTGCCACATTTGTTAGTGTTTATGGTCCAACTGTGTGTCACACTGATGATACAAAGGACCAGTTCTATGATCAGCTGTCCGTCACAATCCGGTCGACACCAGTGAGTGACCGACTGTTTGTTCTGGGTGACTTGAACGCTCGAGTCGGGCGCGACTCAACAGTCGGGTGGGGTGTTTTCGGACCTCGCGGTATTGGTGAGAATGGCGTTCATCTGCTCCACCTGTGTGCTACTCACGAGCTGGCTATCACGAACACCCGATTCCAGCTGGATGCGAGCGACATCACGACGTGGACTCATCCACGAAACGGTGGTCATCATTTGATCAACCTCATGATCGTGCGGCAGCGAGGCGTTCTGGAAGTGCGTATCACTCAAATGATGCGTTGAGCTAAACGAAGCAGGATTGTGGATTGGTCAAGACCAAGGTGTTCATTCACGTTTGCAAGCTTATTTATTGCAAATCAACAGGACAGCAGTGGAAACTGAGTGCTAGATGATTGTGGAACTCGAAGATGAGAACGGTATTTCAGCGGGTCATTGCCGTTCATCTGAAAGACGCTATTCTGTCCACTTTCTCTGACGGTTTGTGGTAATCTTTCAAGGAACAGATCGCGGCAGTTGTCATTAAGACGATAGGTATCCAGCATCAGAAAAACCTGGACTAGTTTGATGACAACAACGCAGCTATCTTCAGCTTGATATGAGAGAACAGTGAAACGTCTGTTGTTTCTACAGTTGACCGAAAGTTGAACGAAAGCGCCATGTTCCAGAATGTTCACCGCCACGCCGTCGAAGAGTTTCGCGGAGTCAAGGAAGATTGGTATTAAAAGCAATGTGAGTTGCTGGAAGGCTACGTTGATCGCCGATAAGATGGAGTTCCGAGAATCGTTGGAGATGAATTTTGGCCCATCCATCCCGTCTACTAAAGCATCGATTGACGTGGATTCCGTGTTTTCATACATTCAACCGAAGAACATTTTGGAAGTTTGGCGCAAGCACTTTGATGGCCTACTAAACAGATTTGCTGTCATTGACAGGGAGATCGTGAATAGTCTGCCACAACAAAATGTCGAAGATTTACTTGCTCTTACTCCAGATTTAACAGAGATGCAGAGAACTGTTGAACACTACGAAACAGAAAGGCTGCAGATGAATGTGGGTTGCCAGGGTAACGTTTGAAGCCTGGCAGCTTAGTTTTGGAACGTGCCTTGCTCCAGTTTGTTCACTGCATCTGAGAGCAGGAACCGGTCTCTTAAGAGTCCAAGCATTGACAGTTATTGGGGTGTCAGCCTACTGAGCTGCGCTGGAAAGTGTTGGCAAGAATCCTGCTGAACTGACCCAATGCAAACATTTTAGAAACCGATGTTCCCAAGGAGCAGTGTAGATTTTGAGCCAGTCGCAGTACGGTCGACATAGTGTTCGCTGCTCGACAGGTCCATAAGAATTGTTGTGAACGTATCCAGACGTTGTTTGCCCTATTTGTGAATCTTACCAAGGCTCATGCGATTGCGGCAGCCAAACTTGGTTTGTATCTCCATATGGGTAAGAACATTTTCTGTCTTTCAGCTTACTTTTCTACATCTGGGATGCGCACCAAAGGAGTCATTGTGGATAGCTGCACAGACTTCTACCACTTCGGTAGCAGTCTGTCGTGGATCTGTTCGTGGACCGTGGGTTGCAAGCTGGTGTTGTGAAGACTAACGGTGCTTTCGGTGGACTAGAAAGACGTGTCCGGAAAACCGCAGCTTGAAGATCAAAACCAAACCGCTTGTCTACCATTCAGTAGTACCATCTACACTGTTGTACGACAGTGAAACTTAGACATTGTATCATCGAAATGTGCGGTATCTGATCTGCTTTCATCTGCACTATTCTGGACGCGTGTTGGTTGTCCGATAGTCGGACACGATTCCGAACAATGAACCATTCCGGCGAGCGGACACTGGCAAGATTGAGGGCATGCCAGTGTTCAGTGTTCTTTGGCTGGGACACGTTCGTTGGAAGAAGCTACGGAACGGATTCCAAAGCAGCTGCTGTACGGACAACCTAAAGCAGGTGAGCGAAATCGTGATGGTTAGAAGCTGCGTTATCAGGATATCATACAAGTAAAACTCTTGCGTTGTAATATCTTTGGAAGACTTCCTTGAAACGGACCGTATGGAGAAATGCTTTCCGGACGGGCCCCGGAAGGTTCAGTGAACGACAGTTGCGCGGCCGTGCACTGAAGTGCGCGATACACAGAGGAACTGTACGTTTCGTAGTTCGTGGAGATATGACTGTATGGCGTTGCAATGAATGAGGTCGCAAATGCACCGCCCGTCCCGAATTGCTAATTCGTTTACTTCTCGTAGCACACCATACACTAAGAGACAATGAATGCATTAAACCGAAGTCAGTTTTGTCTGTTATATTTGTCTTTTCTCGCCCGTTTCAAAGAACGATCGCCTTTTTTTTAAAAAAAAATCATCCACTCTTCTTTTCAATGACCTGTGTCAACTTTTGTCTTCCGGTCCGAATTCTAATTTCTGTTTTTCTACTTCGTCCTACCTAGAGTGCTATTATGTGTACTAACCTTATATTTTCAGTGTTTTTCACCAGTTTAGATATTTTCATTGTGTAGCAAAAAGCCCTTCAGTAATGCACGATTTCTGTTGACTAACTCAACGTTCCCACGCCACGCGCGCTCGCGTTTATAAGCCGGAATTCCAGTCCACGAACACAGCGGCGGTTTCCACTCACACGTCGTGTGCACTTCTGCCTGGTTTGTGTGTGTGGCTGACGCCTTCTGTTGTGTTTTTTTCGTCTCCCATTCCTCGTCCGCTTTCGTTGCACGATGGCTCGTTCCGTCGCCCGTGTTGTCTGCAATCCACTCGCTGTGGGCTTTTGGACATATCTTTCTGCCGCGTTGAGGTATTCCACCGAGTGTTGGAATACTCGCGCCTCAGATTTGGTCATCCATCACAATTGGACTCCTGCTATTTTCGTTTTTAAAAGATAGGAATTACACTAGTCCACTCGCCTACCATCTAGCTGACTGATGCTGGTCAACTAGATCTCGAAGACGTCCATTCACGCTTCTGCTGGTCTCTTATTCCTTCTGATTTACAGTGGATACGTTGTGCCTGAGTGGAACCACAAGTGGTGCAGCGCAAATCACTTGTGATAAGTGCTGTGCACAGGCGTCTTTTGGCTTTGGTCACTGTGATAGACTGATTCGGTATACGTCAATTATGTACGTGGGAAAATTCCGATTGACAGAGTAACATGAATGCATAGTCTGTGCCGATTGTGTCACTCATGCCTTATGCCGAATAAACGTTTGCTTCACTGTACATTATTCAGTGCTACCGCTGACAGCCAAAAAAAGTTTCAATATGTAATGACTATCCACGCTAAATAAAATTGATAATTGTTGTCTTTCTGCTTTGGAGCAGTACAACCATCCACATTGCTGGTTGAGTGCACTTTTGGACATGTTCAGGTTGTTGACATCATCTTAGCAATTTTTTTGTTTTGTCTGTGTTGTAACCCTCCTTCTGATATTAATTAACACGGAAATCTCGATCCCGAAAAATTACCGCAACTGTCCCGTGATCTGCTCCCAAGACAAGCCAAAAGACGCGTGCAAAAAACAAGCTTTGTTCCGCCCCAAAAACGTGTCCCAAGGCGAAAAAGTACAAAGTATTTATAGGGGATGTAGTGACCAAAAAAACACTCCCGAAACATCAAATAGAACAGTTACCGAAAAAAATAGTTAGGGCCACTAATGAGCATAGCGGAATAAGTCGGACGGGTAAAAAAACTAACCAAAGTCACCTCTCGACCACCCTGAACAGTTCCGCTAAGTAGGGTTGAGCCCATCGTTTTTTTCTTTCTCGAGGACGGAGGCGGTTTTGGACGGAAAAAATGAGCGCCCTAACAGTCTGCTATGTGTTTATTAGTTGATGTTATTCCTTGTACTACCTGTACGATCAACAACGTCCTGAACCATGGTGATCGGGTACGATCCACGTTTCAAAATACATACACATGGAAAGCTGAAAAAGTCGCACTGTGTATTTTGCTTTCAGAATTATGCCTGAGAATCGGTCTGTTCGCATTCATGCGAAATCTTTCAGCGGTATTTTCCAAAAACAGGCTGTCTCTTTCCCTTTATGTGAAGACGAAAAGAAATATTGGATTGCCCGCGTTAACATAGACCACCGGACAGTTGGTTATTTGTCTTCCGCGATTTCTTTTGCGGCTTGAATACTTCTGAGTGACTCAAAGCGCCGAAAACTGTGTTGACGATCAAACTGTCGATCAGTTAGTCATATTCCCGTGGCTTTCAAAGTTTACTACTGGAGAGCTCGGCTTCACAGGCGTCCTGCGCGAGGGACTTCCCAAAACTGGTTCTAACGAGCAAAACGTGGTTGCTTTCAAGGCAACAGTGGTGGTTGTTTCGTAGATCACCTGCCGTCTGCTCTGCTAGCTATTACGCTTAGATTCTTTGGCCCACACACGGCCATCTTGGTTCCAGCTAAGAATAGCCTTCATATGTTCTCTGTGAACTGTCAAACAAGTCACGTCGACTTTGCGCCGATTCCGCCGTGGAAATCGTGGATTTCGACGGAAGACAGTCCTGTAAAGTCTCCTGACTCGTTACTGACAAGGTGCACATTTGCGACCTTTCATTAAACTCACAGAGCCCGATATCAGCAGAAATTAGGTCTCTGCCACCGAGGGCATGCAAACACCAAGTGTCGGCGCGAAAAGTGGTAATGGCAGTTTGTTATCGGAAAAAGGTGGTTGCTTTGGTCGACCCGGAAATAGGTCAGGCTGTAACGTTCGTTCCGTATACTGAACTGTGCCTGGCGATAGTTTTTTTTCATTGCACTAGAAGTTTTCCCCAAGACGTGATTGCCTCATCGATTCCTACACCATGGCTGGTCGGCTGTTAAGATAAGACTCGACGAATATATTGACTGATCCTGAACTCATTTTGGTGGAACACGCACCATTTTCATCCGACAGTATGTCTTTCGATTTTCATTTTTTTCCAAAGGATAATTTCTGGAGAATTTGCGTCGAAAACCTTGCGGTGAGAGAATTTCCACCAAAGGTTGAAGACCGACTTGCCATAACTATAACATGTGGGTTTGTCGCTTCGAAGAGTTTGTTGATGTTGATGTAAGGTACGTCGAACATTCGTGAGAGACAAACTCCGGGTTATCCGATTTGTTTAAATGCATGCAGCCACTAGACTTTCGTGGCCATCTGCACTTGTTTGTTTGTATGTAACCAACATGCAGTGGAAGTATTCTGTGTTAAGTTGTGTTTTCTACCTGCTCAATGTGTGTCTTGCTGTACACTTGTTTATCGTTTTTTCGCATCAGGATGTTCAATTTGCCGGTGGTCATGCGATTGACGCAGTTTGCAGCAGTACCACATGCACTACAGAGATTCTGCTCAAAGGTATTTCTGATCAGGGTCCGTTTCCGGTCGAGTTCCAACTCTCACTCGAAACCGATTTGGTAACATCTGGCGATGCTGGAAATAGCGTTAGCAAAAAACCTTTCAATGGACGCGCTTACGGTTGCAACGAATCGGTCCCTAGACGCCACTTGGACGCAGGTGGTCCTGCCTGTTCCTGTTTGGATTGTGAAAGCTCATGCACTCCCCCGCCTACTCCTCCCACTCCAGTTCCTTGGCCGAAGGTTTTCGGTAGGTGTTCTCATCTCCGAACGGCCTACTAATCCTGCTTTTTTCCATATAGATTGAACATCACCCACAATTGATCGCAGCTGTCGCATTCCCATAGACTTTCCAGTCGGCCCCTTTCGAAAAGAAGCACTAGACTCGAGTTTCGCTCTCATTAGAGCTCGTCAGTAGTGCATATCCTTGCCACTGCCGGACTAGAACTCCGGCCACGCTTTCATGAGGCAACCGTGTTTACCACTGCGCCATTGACCTCACATTAGGCACGACCGAATTATCATATGTGAACGCTCAACCACTTTCGCTTGTGAGTAATGATCATAATTTTTGTTGTTGTGCAAAAACGTTTACCCTCGTGGTGCTTTGAGGATAAACATGGAGGATCATAAGTTCACTTATCTGAGATCTCGATTATTGTGACTCGTACCTGTGTTTCGGACATTTAACCATACATCGCCTCATCTAAGCCCCAGACTTAGGTGTCCATCGGAATGCGCACTCATCTCGAATAGGTTTGCGCTATCACGTGTTTACGGACGTGTAAACAGACATGCGCTTCATTATGTGGGTAGGATGCTCACATCTAGATGTTGACATTGAGGAGTACTGGGGATTGTCAACAAATATGCCTTACTGACAAGTAGCCAGGAGTTTCCTTGATATCAGTCACTCACATTTAATGGTGGGTTTCGAGTGCAGATAGATTTTTCAGCCAGCATATGTTCAGAAAGAAACGCCAGACTATTGATAAATGGATTGAGAATAGCACAGCAAGTTGTAATACTCTACGTTTCAACCACCTCGGGTGGCCTTCCTCAGGAGTGTTGTAATCGAAATCACATTAACAAAGGAACAGAGGTCACGTGAGATTTGCCGTGATTAGATGAATCTCTGTTGTATCTGCACTGACTACTCGAATCCTCAGCCCATTAAGTGGGGGTGAGAGTAATGTAGATAAGATGAGTGTGTGGCGTGGATGGATGAACAACACCAGACATGGACGCGTCTTATCTACGTCAGTCTCATCCCTCACCTAATGGGCAAACGATTCGACCAATCAGTTCAGATGCAGCGCAGATTGACCTAACCACGGCAAATCTCACGTGACCTCTGTTCCTTTGTTAATGTGATTTCGATTACAACACTCCTGAGGAAGGCCACCCGAGGTGGTTGAAACGTAGAGTATTACAACTTGCTCATAACGTTGTGTTATTCTCAATCCATTTATCAATAACATGTTAAACACGACGCCCAAACTGTTTGACTTCATTCGTACTAAATTTGGTGCGGATATCTTACAGACGCTAGACTACTCTTCATGGGTTTGTGGGTAATTTGTGATGCATCTCTTTGTCATGACCGTGATTTGAACTTCGGTCTACATTATTATGAGGCAACTGTGTTGAACACTACACCACCGAAGCCACATTGTACACCACCGATTGCTCATATATAAACGTTGAGATTCGTTCGTTTTAAGGAATCCACAGGTGGTTTGTTCACAGGGAATGGAACAGTAGTTGTCCTGTCAACTATCTCACAGTTAGGATTTGCCGACCAAAGTGAAGGCGTGAAAAGTAAGCTTGCTGGGCGATGTTTTTGTTAATTGTGAGTAGCTGAGGATATTGGTCACCGTAACTTGTACATCATTAACACCTGTTCTGAGCTTTCTTGTTCAGGTGAAATTTTCAAGCAGCCTGTTTCAAAAAGTGGCGCTAAACCATCTCATCTACATTTAACTTGGATAATCCACCGGTCTGTACCATAGGTTAATGATCAATCAAATGTAAACAAATATTGTGGGTTTTTCCATCCAGTCTCTGTTATTTTCGTTACTTCTAAGCCCTTTTAGATGCGAACAGTTTACTGGGGGATTATTGTCTGATTTCATCCATCTCTTTTTTCAGCTTGTATTAATCCGGTTCTATGTCTTTAAAAATTCGGATCATGAACTGACATTTGCACGTACGAAATCTTCCAACAATCCGTCCATTTTGTTAGTCATGTCATCGCCACTGTCTCAGAATTAAACATCAGTTTCAAAACAAAAACGAGTAGGCATGACGTAGTTAGAAGGCCTCCTGGATGGAACCTACATTTCTGGAGCATGGTGGTCCATTGTCTTTCGTGTGCAGCTCCTGTGCTGATTGAACCAAAGTCCTCTACTCTACCTGGTCCGTTTGTTAGGGTAAGGATTTGTTGGGCCCTTCTGACATCTGTGTGGTATCACACATGGCATTCACTCCTTTTTCCAAAACAATGAGATGTCTTTCGTTCACAGACGTTCACGAACATCTTTGCTGTATGACCATTCATTTGTTTAGTAAAATGTACGCCGTTTGGTAGGCATGCCTACTTGGATCGCACAGCCAACTGCCGTCGCTAAACCCTACCTGAAGACCATGTGTATATTCGGTGATTTGAACAAACATGTCAGTGTTGTAACCTTGCGAAGCCCACTTACATCCATAGCCACGTTTCAAGGCAATCTGCGACGTTTGACGATCCCGTTGGAACGGTCAGTATACAAACATGCTCTGCAAAATGACGGAAGCCTTTAGAGTTGTGTCACATTCGAATATCCACAACACATTAAAAGTCAGTGAGATATGTTTGGAACATGCGATTTGTGGTCGCACTTTGGAAGTCCCAATGTTTTTAGGATGTGAAGTGGGTAGAGTTTAACCATTATTCTTGTCCACGGGAAGCGTGTTACATGACGGCCCACTCAAGCGTCCAAGTTCATTGCACAAGTAATGCCAGATGGAGTCTGATCACCAGTTTGTTTTCTAAAGTTATTCACAGTGTGCAATGCGTTCAACATTTTAAGGAAAAAAGTAGCCACATCGTGTTTCGGAACGACTTTTATACGAGAGGGAAACATGTTGGTGTTTCTATCATGTGTACCGCTATCCAACACTTGCCATATTGCCCGACTATAAAGGTGCGTTCGATTCGGTGGATCGATCTACACTTTTAGAGTCGCTTAAACGCAGGGGTGTACCGACCAAGTATGTGAACATACTGTCGGCGCTTTATTCTCATACTTCAGCTCAGGTTAGTGTTATAACTGAATCCTATTGAACACGAACGCGAATAACTGACACGAACAACGATGAACGAATAACGCGATTAGAAACCCCTTCCGATTGGCCCCAACACTGTGAACGACAAGAACCAATGAGAACACGGACAAAGCAGACTCCGGATAAGCAATGTATTTAGCCACCAGACGCTTTGCGAATTTACATGAGAAACTGGTCTGTATTTATAGAAAATCCTTGACCTTGTGGCGGCGTGAGCGCGCGAAGAAATATTTGAATCCCACGCCGATGCATATCTCAGTAACGGCTTGCGATATCGGATTTCTGACAACAGAATCGTGTTCTTCGGGTCAGGTTTACCCCGACCCTAACAGTTAGGGTTTACGGTGAACTTTCTAATAGTTTCAACACCATGAGCAGCGTGTGTCAATGCTGTCCATTTTCATCATTTTTTATTTAATCTTTTCATGCCGGTGTAGACCTCCTACCTGGTGGAAGACTGATCTTGATTATGCTGACGACAAGATGTTGCTGTTTGACACTTTTCAAGCGGCACAAACAATGCTAGACGCTATTTCGCGTTCTGCTAAGTACTTCGGAATGCGCTTTGCAGCCTCAAAATGCAAAGTGCTTCTGCAAGATTGTTGTGATTACGTAGATTTAATGTTAGATAATGAAGTCATGGAGGTTGTTGACCGGTTTGTGTACCTGGGAAGCTGCATCAGCGGCGGCGGCGGAGTTGTAGGAACTGATTGTCAAACGAGTTCTTTTGTTCAGTCGCTACATTTGCACAGACTTAGATGGTTAGGTCATGTACTAAGGATGCCAGCTAGTCGTTTGCCACACCGAGCACTGTTTGCCGACGCTGCGGCCGACTGGCGCAAGGGTGGACAGATGATGACCTAGGCGTAGAGAAATGAAATTGCTCACGAATTAAGCACTCGTGATGTGGTTTTTGATAGTTTTATCCCTGTCGACGAACACTTCTGATGTGGGTTCACTAATCACTGTACTTTCAGTTTCAATGTACAGTCGTGTTACGATGGTCTAGTTCTCTTGTGCTCGGTGTTCGCAGCTGTTTCCACCGTCCGCACCCATTTTTCGTTTAAGCTTGGCTGGCTACTTGTGGTTATATTCAGTTGATTATCTCACCCGTAAACTTGGCATTTTCCAGCATTTATTTTCACTATCTTTTGCATACCGTTCTCCGTTTCACAGGCCTTGACGCTTGGTGGGTCGGTTCATTCTTCGCATTTGTGGCCGTTGTACTCGCTTTTGGGATCTTCGAAATAGCAACGCGAATCTACTGTGCCCCTCCCTATCGTGCGCATTCCTCGATCGACCAAGCCGCAACCAGGGACGACGGTTTGTCTTCGCAAGAAACGTCCGATGATATCACCAAGTTGCAGTCCAAAAGGCGACTCAACTGCTTAGCGCGACTTCAGGCAAAATTGGACATCCTCTTGTCCCGTGTAAGTGTATTCTCATCTCGTACCTTAGTAGTCATCCGTGTTTTATTCATTCGGTTTTCTTTTGCCCTCTTTGCGATTAGAACTTCCCATTGACCTGATACGCACCTAATATGTAACCGATATCGATGCATTGTTTGTTTTGGTTTCTCACCCCATTAACGAACGCTAGCCACTCGCATGAGTACTGCTCAACTCGCATTAAAATATGCCTACTGATAATTGAGGCAAGTCGCCCCACTTACCACATGGCCAGATGCAGAATGTATTTGTAGCACTTGAGAAACGTCGACTAATTTTCCATGACGTTGCATTTAGCAATCGCGTCGTAGCATGTTTAAACTTTCAGACCTTACCAGAGTCGGACTTTTGTAGTAAGATCCAGGGAGTTTACCGAATTTGAGTTACGTTGCAGGTAACCCGTTCGAGACTATGGCAGTTTCACATACTTGGGTAGCACTATCTCGTCAGCTTGTAATATTGCTGATGAGATATCAGCGAGGATAGCAAAGGCACGAGTTGCTTTGCCAAACCTGCGTCATCTGTGGCGTCGAAAAGACGTTCGGTTGTCGCTGAAAGAAGGGTATATAATGCTTGTGTGCGTTCTGTTTTGTTCGGAAACGTGGCCTGTTCGCAAGAAGATATCAACAAGTTTGCTGTGTTTGACCATCGTTGTCTCCGCTAGTCAAGTGGACTGATTGCGTGAGCAATACGGCGTTCGCCGGCGCGTATTCCGGAACGCTCGGGATGCGCGATCAATTGGTCAACTACTCACGTTGCACAGCCTGCGATGGTTGGGTCACGTACTCCGTATGCCAGCTGAGCGTTTACCGTATCCGGGCACTATATACTGAAACCATCAACTGGCCACCACTTTGGTGGTGATCAAGCTACAACGAGGTGACGAGGTATGAGGACGTCTGACTGTTCCACTGAGTAAAGTGGGTAGGTGTCGCCTGCCTGGATGGGGTCCTCGTGATCACTCAAACCGCTGGTTAGAGACGCTATCCGAGATGGCGGTGTGTCGCAGTCAATGGCGTACCTGCATCCATACCATTTCTAGTTCTTCCGCTTAGACTTCTATTAATTTTCAACCTTCTTAGTAACGTTTTCTTCTAGGATATTCCACGTCACTGTTGAGGTGAGCGGCAGCCCGAGCCACAGTACCTTTTGGTCAGGCTCATGGCTGATATGATGATGATGATGATGATATTAAAATAAGTTTCGCTTGGTCGCGAAACATATAGTCGTCGGTCAGATTGATAGCCAATCTTGATTAGCTGGTTCATTGTTTAACGGTTCAGATGGCTCATGAAATTTCAGACTTGTACCAGACGACCTACCATCTCTGTTGACAAAGTCTTGTTGTGAACTTAGGTTGTAATTAGCAATTAATCACGCGCTGCGGTTAGTTGAGACGAAAGATGGCGTAAGCAACTGCTAAGTTTACGATACCACCGGAATTTGTGCACCTGAGGTCTATCCAAGTCAGGTGACTGTCTTGGTCAACGCATGATGATTCATTACTAAATAATATCAAGCAGATTCAATCCTGAGGGGTAATAAACGTCCATTCTAGATATTTGTTCCGAAGATGATAGTCCATGGAAACGTAGTATCAAAAGACTTAACGTGGATTGTAAGTCTGATTCTCAGTGGCGCTGATATGATCAACACAAGTACCGCAGAGCACGCAGATCAGCCGGAGAAGCTTTGCTTATTTAGGTTTTTTTATGGGAAAAGTGTGAATTGTCGATTCCTAGTGAAACCCTGTATTCTTGGAGGTATAATGAAACACTGGGTGCATATCCTTTTCCTTTATGTACGTCGAACATGTTAGCACTTGTGGTACCATTGCTAGACAGCGCTCCAGTCCATGAATTAGAATGTTTAAATCGTGGATCCAGGATATTTCTTTTATCTTGGCCATCATGCAACCTTGATTTGAGTTCAGTCAACCTTACCTAATGTTGCTTGACACAAGTTGTACATGAACAACGCCATTAATATTCTGGAAATGTTGAACTGGGGAAATGGAATCGTTTGTACCATTTTGTGTCATTTTTTTAAAATGTTCATAAATGCTGGTCGGAATATTATACTTTCGTCCACCGATTTATACTGCCCGAAATAATCCCATTTTGTACTGTAGGGATAATGTCCAACCTGTGCACTTTTACATCCGGTTTCTGTTAATTGACATGTAAGCTTTTGTGCGTTTTGTGACGCAAAATGGAGAGGGGACAATCAATTGATATTATATTGTTCAGATTGAGTGTATTGTGTGTATCTGTTTTCTGTACTGAGCTGTTTATGTGTAACTATCCCGTGTCCCACGCACGCCGACCAAAGGTATATATATATATATATAATATATATATATATATATATATATATGTATTATATATATATATAGTATGATATGATCACATTAATTTATTAGAACCGAACCCCAGCTAATAAGGCACACAGTGTGTGGTATATGTGTTTTCTGTCATAATGGTTATGACATCAGCAATCAGTCAAATGACTTTGTAAAAGATAAACCATATGCAAAGGTAGGAATACTAGCCTATACAAATCTGTATGGTCACCTCAGGTTGCTATATCACCGTCAGATTAAAATCCTGGCACAACGTTAGTCGATCACATCGTTGTTCAGTGTTTGAAAACCGAATACAAGTTATCACCCAATCAACAATGCAGTTGCTGAGCTGTCTTGTTTGTGGTCCTGGTGTGAACCAACTACCGTGTGTCCTATATCCCCGTAACCAGCACTTTATTTTTTTAAAAATATAATGGTAACCGAAAACCTTTTGAAACAACACTAATCTGACAACATCAGTCAGCTTTTTGTGCCAAGTAAGCGTTGACGCAGTCAATTTACTTGCAACTGAACTGACTGCACTATGGACGAGGGAATAGTCGAGACCATTTGATTGATCCTTTCACTTTTTATGTATAGTTTATTCCTTATTTGCTTATTTCACGTTAGCTACTACTGAGAGTAAATTAAAGTGATAACATCTAGCGACCTATGTTGTAATTATGTGAATAGAGAGAACTCGTTTTTTAAATCTATTTTCATGTTTACTCTGCCTTAATCGTTCCACGAAAAAGTTTACCGCTCGAGTCAGAAAGGGGGAAGATTTAGGGTTCCAATAAGTTCACTTGAATACACGGTATATTGCTAAAAGACTCAAATAGCCTTGGGAGGCTGCCACGAGACTTTAGAAAAATAACTACCACCACACCGAAACGGACAGCTGGCTGTTCTACTGGAGCGAGGTAAAAGATGAATGTTAAGACTTACCTTCAAAACAAGTTAGTGCGTTTGACGGCTGAGCTCGCTATCCAATCTCATTATCTCGGCCAAAACTGTGTAATGGATGTTAAATGAACTCCATTGCCGAAGTTTAATCGAATGGCTAACACCAGTTCGCTGAATTAACAGCGGCTTTCAGATCACTTGTCATTGGCTAGAATTCGTTTCTTGATTTCGTACGCATTACTTCGTTTGTGTCAGAGAGAAGAACAAGTTCACTCAAGCCGATCTGATGCATGCAAATGCCGCGGACGTTATACAATAAAAAATGTGCTTCAGGCGATATACCAACGACAAACGCCTAGTGGTCGTGCTAGGAGTCTTATGGGCTCCTAGTTTTATTACACTGACCCTGCAACGTGACAGTCAAGAAGTTTAGTCATATGCTCTTATGATGAAAAACCTTTTTTCCCTCCATTTCTTCACCTTCGTAACAACTGGAATTTTCTGGCAGTACAATCCAAAATGTCCACCCAAGGAACTGGGAGGGATGAGGTTCATATACAAAAACGACTTCCCTACACCATTTGTTCTTCAGCAAATTACCCTTGACGAAATCTGTAGCACATGCATTCCGCGATAAAATTACACAGCCAAACCTTAGCAATAAGGACCTCAGTAACAGGGCAACAGCACCTATTTTTTCTGAGCAAGCCGATGAATTTCATTAGGAGGCAAAACACTGAAGTTACGTCGAGAAGTGACATCAGAAAATAGGGTATATATACGCAGAAAAATTATTGCAAAAAAATGATACGCTCATCTTAGGTGTTCTAGAGAGGAACAGTACGATATACTGCCGCTGTTCAGCTTGCACACTCTGACATACGTATTGGGCACACTTTTGAATAGAGCTTGTAATAAGTTAGAACTCAAACTCTGTCACACTCGTTTCGAAGCAATGGTCGATTCGGCTGTCGAACAGTGCAACCTGACAGGTTAATGAGCTTCGGGCTTCACTGCTGGATTGAAATTGAGAGTGTAGCAAGCAAGTTAAAGAAAACCTAATCGTCGGAAACATCATCATCATCATCATCATCATCATCATAGACAGCAATACATCAGTGGTTCACACTGATGCTTGACTGCCACACAACCACGAAGAACAAAGAAAAAAAAAAAAACTTATATAGGAAGAAAGAAGAAAATAGAGGAGGGGAGGGGAAGTGGACCTAACTACTAAAAATAGCTACGTCTATATTCAAACATACAACATCAAGGCGCCTACACCTTGCAAACAAACAACCGAGCTGTAAGTGAAAGTAAGGCGTCATCAGCAAGACAGCTTCCTTACGGCTTTCACTGCCCCGCATCATTAAGTGCACTCACTTCACAGACAACTCGGCCAAACAACGACAACATTCACGCCACTGAGCTCGATTAGCCGCCATCTCACCTAACGTCTCAAGCCACCGACTCTGTGAGTCGCGAGGGCCCCAGCCCGGGAGACGAACCCGACCTACAGTGCCAACCCCTTCGTAAACGATTTCATTTGTCTACGCCAGGTCATCATCTGTCCACCTCGCACCTTGCGCCAGTCGGCCGCAGCGTCGGCAAACAGTGCTCGGTGTGGCAAACGACTAGCTGGCATCCTTAGTACATGACCTAACCATCTAAGTCTGTGCAAATGTAGCGACTGAACAAGAGAACTCGTTTGACAATCAGTGCCAAACACCCGCTTCCTAACCTCCTCGTTGCTTACTCGCTGGTGCCACCCGATACGAGCGATTGAACGCAGACATCGGTGGTCAAATACCTGGAGACGGTTCACGTCCTCTACCCTGAGTGGCCAGGTTTCGCTGCCGTAAAGTAATACGGCCCTCACTGTTGTTTGATATACACGACCCTTAAGCTTTAGGGAAATACCTCTCTGTCGCCATAGGTGTCTTAGATTAGCGAACACCGCCCTAGCCTTGGAAATACGCGCTTCTATTTCATTCCCTACACCTCCGACGCCACCGCTGATGCAGCTTCCCAGGTATACAAACCGGTCAACAATCTCCATGACTTCATTATCTAACATTAAATCTACGTGATCACAACAATCTTGGAGAAGCACTTTGCATTTTGAGGCTGCAAAGCGCATTCCGAAGTACTTAGCAGAACGCGAAATAGCGTCCAGTGTTGTTTGTGCCGCTTGAAAGTTGTCAAACAGCAATACCTTATCGTCAGCATAATCAAGATCAGTCAGTCTTTCACCAGGTAGGAGGTCCACGCCGGCATCATTTGAGTGCCGCAGACAGTCCTCCATTATTTCGTCTATGACGAAATTGAACAAAAATGGCGAAAGGGGACAGCCTTGACGTACGCCGCTCCTGGTGCTGAAACTGTCAGACAGTTCACCGTAAACCCTAACCTGAGCTGAAGTATGGGAATAAAGCGCCGACAGTATGTTCACATACTTAGTCGGTACACCCCTACGTTTAAGCGACTCTAAAAGTGTAGATCGGTCCACCGAATCAAACGCACCTTTATAGTCGAGGAATACGGCGATTGTTGGCCGGCGGTACACATGACGCTGCTCCAGAATTTGACGAAGGGTAAAAATGTGATCTATACAACCCCGCCCAGGGCGAAACCCTGCCTGTTCTTCCCTAATGTTTACCTCCCGAACTGCAGTGAGTCGACGAAGTATAATTGAAATGACTGGGGTCAAACTAATCCCTCTATGGTTTTCGCAAGAGCCCCGGGCTCCTTTCTTAAATATGGGAACTATTATCGAGTGACCCCAGCACGGAGGGATGGTCTCCGTCGTCCACACAAGTTGAAACAACTGAGTCAATGCCTCTACTAACGCCTCTCCACTTCTTTGAAAAGTGCCGGCACGAGATCATCTGGGCCAGCAGCCCTATTACGATTGAGAGCCGAAAGGCAATTGCGAACCTCAGTCTCAGTGGGTGGTTCCAAATCTACCGACCAGGGTGCTACATCACAAGTTTGTGGCGGCAACGCAATAGAAGCAGCAGGCCAACTAAATTGACCCTCAGTGTTCTGCCCAACGCTCTAACCTTCTGGACTTATTACAGATTAGTGTACCATCTACCTCGCTGATAGACGGTCGCCTGGGACCAGTGGCACGGATCAGCTTAAACAGTTTACCGATGTTCCCTGAGGCAAATGCGGTTTCCATTTCCTTAACTTTTTCCACTAACCAAGCCTCACGATCAGCCTTTAGACTACGTTTCAGTTTCCTACGGATATCTCTTCTAGACTTGTTATGTGAACTACCAGGAAGAACCTTCCGTCTGGCTTCTAACAACTCCAAGGATTTCTCTGAAATCCAATGTTTGTTTACCCATGTACCCCTGTGCCGCATGCTACAGTACCTGCTTTCTGAATGGCCTGTGAGATTTGAGTCCAGCAGCTATTAGGGTCTTCGGAGTGAGTACCACTAAGGCAGCTTTCTAAGCTGGTTTGGTAATTATGCCTTACCGATGGTAAAGCCAGTTTCTCAACAGCTAATCGTTGCTGTCGGTGGGGTCGTTGCCCAGCAAAAGTGAGAACAAAACGGCAACCGTACCACAGCTATGATGCTGAATCCAAGTACACGTCAAGCCATCATGACAAGAAACTACTAGAACAGTGTTTGGATGGAACGGCCGCCACCTATAACTAACGGCTATGTGGTCTATCTGAGACCAGGCCTGATTCGGAGAAGGCGGGCGCCAAGTATAGCATTGGCGTGCACGATGCCTAAAACCAGTACTGGCTAAAAATAGATTATGCTCAGCGCATAGCTGCAACAATCGCCCACCATTATCTGATCGATGTGATGCTATCCCAAACCTACCACCTAAGCGAGATTCGGCTTCACAAGGCGACCGACCTGGGCATTCATATCTCCGGCCAAAACGACTATGTCAGAGCCACGTGTCGACCGAAGGAGAGTGGCCAGATCCGAGTAAAATGCGTCCTTGACGCCGATGTCACTACAGTCAGTAGGAGCATAAGCAGACACAATGAATAAATTTCTGAAAGTCTTGCGTCTAGAGCTGGTTTTAACAGAACCTGCTAAGCGGACGGCACAAAGTCTACCGTTAACAGGAATCCAATCTACTAATGCGGCTGCGGCCGTCGTGCTGAGAACTATACCTACCCCAGCCTGACCTGTAACAGCGGCTGTGGAGTCGCCCGAAGTGTATAACCAGTATCCGGTAGACAATGCAGGTGCTGTTAGTTTCATACGTTGACTACTGTCATGGATTCTAGTCTCCGATATACAGCAGACATCAACGTGCAACGAGTCTAACGTTCGTGCTAGAGCCGCTTGCTGACTTATCTGTTTTAGCGTGCGAACGTTGAAGGCACCTATATTAATTCGCGTTCTAGGTCTAAGCAAGGGACGAGGGAGGCCTGAAGCTGAAAGGCAAGAGACGGAACTTACCGGCTCAGTGTTACTACAGTTAGCTACATCTGTTATGGGATCTGTAGGGTAATTATCAGAAATGGAGGTCGGGAGGGGCCTGAGACCTAAATTTGATAGGACAGTGGGGGAGGGGTCAGCAGTAGCATGTTTTCGCCTATCCACCCTGCTGTATGCAGCAGATAGGGCGACCCGGTTTATACTGCGAGACGGCCGATGCAGTATGGATTTATTGTTGTTGTGAATATTCATGGTTGTGTGTGGGCTGAGATACTGCCAGGACGCCCAGACCTAGACAGGAGAACGATTAGGGTTCTCAACCAAAGCCTTTGGCTCAAAAGCCTGTACCGCAAGGCAGCGGTTGGGTGGCAATGTACCAGAACTGGTACTTTTCCGGAAAAAGATGCCAACCTTCTTCCAACCCCCAACCTGGAGGACCAGGAGACTGGTTTGTCAGATCTCTACCCATTGGCCTGCCTGGCATGAGTGACTCTATCGATGTGGTGATCACACCGTCCAGTTTAGCCCAATAGGTCATCGAGATGCGCAAGCCGTCACACCACGTCAAGGTCCAGTCTCGTTGTGACGGAAACAAGTCATGTACGGACTCGGAAGTTGTACTGCCTGGA
>LOND01002516.1:3991-15037 GCA_014220965.1 Paragonimus kellicotti
AGTTTCTTCGTGTCTTTGCTTGATAAGGCTGTCAAAAGTTTACTGTTCCAGGATAGTGCCCACTCGTCTACCCTCGGTTGTGAAGCGTGTATACACTATTGTGTTCAGTTTAATTGCCGACCACGGAACAACGTTTCAACATTGAGATGGTTCACCGGTGTATCATCAAAACTAATGAACTCTGCAGATCCCTGAGCAAATTAATCTCCTCACGTGGGCTGCGTTAACTTGGCCATACCTTACGAATGCGAACTCACTGCCTTTTACATCGTGGATTGATTGCGAGTGGTGAGCTCGGCTGCAAGCCGCAGCTCGGTGGGGAGCGCCTGACTTGACTTTGAGGTATGACCATGCTCACTCTGAGGCCTGCTTCATTAGGGCGTTACCGGCTTTCCTGGTTGAAGCCCGAAGGGCACTGAAAACCTGTCGCCGAGGAAGCTGTCTGATAGAACGAGGACTAAAAGTCAGTGGCGCTCGTGGTGCCAGTATGTGTTCGTCGTCAATTTTTTTCTCCACCCCTCCGCACTTTTTCTGCACTCTGCAAAACATTTTTTTCACACATTTTGGCAAGCCTCCCACCTCTGTGATTTTTGTACGTTAAAAATGTATACGGCTTATTGTTCACGTGATCCGCCTCCCAGGAAACAGCACTTGGTAGCTGGAAACCGGCGACTCCCACACGCCTTTTGAAGGGTCTTACGCATAATTGCCGTAGTGGTTATAAGCCAATCGAGCACCTTGAACGTTTAAGAGGCTCCAATATGTGGATCGTTTTGTAATTACATCATTTGTGAAAACCTCTCTTATACACGGAGCGGCCTCCGCGTTGGCCGTCCGTGCACCGAAAATCTGCTGATCACTGGGCTGTAGCAGCTGATCAAGGCTATGTAACTGACGTCGTATACCTCCACTTTGCCGTAACAATCGATCGCGTCGATCATGCTATTTTAGTGGGTATGCTTTCTCGTTAAGTGGTACAAGGCAACCTCCCACAGTGGATTGAGTCCTAGCTTACTAATCACCTGCACCAGAAGGCCGGTTCCCTGCTCTTAGATTTTTAGGCCCGATGTTTTCTTCATCATATGCAAACGCGATTCAGCAGTAGTAACAAGAAAACGGTGTCTGCAAACAAACTTTATCTAACGATCTACTCATCGTACAACAGGTTGACTTCAGTGCAACGGGTAGAGGCACCAGAAAGGCGTACGTGTGAGTACCTCTGGCACAAGTGCACGCCAACCGTCAGAGGGGACGAATGGCAACGTTAATTCTGATCGACCTTCATAAGTCAAACAATCGTCGGATTAATTGGGCGGCATTCAGAACGGTAAGGATTAAAACAGTGTTGTGCCGTGACATATGGGGCAACTCGAAATTTGGCTCAAACTTCCCGGTTAACATTGTCTACCTATATATTTGCTCCGTTGGTGCCCTGTGGATAAAAAATTACATACGGTTACCGTTATTCGTTATGAAATAACGCATTAATTCCTTACATACGTTGTTTGCGTTTTTCAAAATCTGTTTTTTAGTTTTGCCTAGTATGCATTTTGAATAACTGAAACCTCATTGTTTTTTTACTGTATATTGTTTGTTTCTGTTGACAATGACCGGCATTAGACCTGGCAATGTTGGGGATTAGCAGTCACTGGCGGAAGCAGAGAGCATTTGCGGCCGTTACGGGTGCAAGATGTCCGTACAGAACGGTATGCAGTGCTCCAAGTGCCAGAAGTGGTACCACTTTAAATGCACTGGCCTCAACGAAGACCAGTACAAGCAGCTTGCTTCTTCAGCTCTTCATTTTATCTGCATGAGCTGCAGGTTTGACGGCAGCCAGGGTGCCATTTTGCCCGTGACTGGTCACGCGCGCGCCACAAAAAGTTATTTGAGGCAGGAAACATGTTATTTCACATGCAGGTCTCTCATTTACTCTGTATCTCCTTTTATTTTTTCCACAGGGGATAGAATGGATGAGTACCAATGGACTACATTTAAAATGAACTTGAAACTACAGTCCCTGATGAACATAACACTCACCATTTCGGGTGTTGTAATCACCAAGAAGGCGGTTGTCCCGTCAATTGCATATATAGAAGAGGCTGCGACAAAAATGAAGGGGTTGACTTTCACAGAAAGGAGAGCTGTTTCATGGATTCACCTCCCCATAGAATGTTTTTCAAACAAGCTAGTTAAATCAGTCTTAGCATCCACTTTCTCCCCGGACATCACAAACTTCGCACTTGTGAGCAGGCAGCCCGCCAAGCCAACCAAGAAGTCATTTGACCTTTTGACAACCCTTACCTGCCACGCTCAGATCCGATATAATTCAGGGAAAAACAGTGTCCTCAAAGTCTGCTAACGCTGACTTGAAAGGCGTGTCTCTCGACCGTTCTCGACAAGAGAGGGCGAGGCGTGAGCAGCGGCTAAGAATAAATCAAAAATCATGACTGACCGGAAGCTACAATTGGAGAGTAATGTTGTAGTTTCTGCTCTCGAAATGTCCGCCCAGGTCTTCACGCCTGCGGTAGGAAGTGGGGAATCCATTTGCGTAGACCTCATTCCAAAGGCGGACCCCCCAAACACGGGCACGAGTGCTGAGTGCACAGAGATTGCTCAAAATCCGTCTTTCTGGCTACCTGCCCTGATATCTACCGAGCGGCTATGCAGAAAATGTTGTCTCCCAAAAGTTCGGAACGAAAGGATTGTACTGAGGCAGTTCTCGGCGAATCATAGGGAACTTCTTTGACCACTTCACTAAGTACTTCTATCAGTAGCCCCAGAAGACCGCGCACAGCACCCTCTATCAAACGCCGTCCCCAACAGGCGAAAACGTCAAAGTTGTTGCACGGAAACTTCGAAACACCCAACAAAAATGCAGAATTTATCAAGTACACGGATGCCGCANTCGTAGGTTAGGACGCCAGAGTTTACTCTCAAGCCTTAACTGACCGGTGTCACCTACTTTCTATTAATTCCCCATGCAGCACGAAAGGTGGCGCACCCCTCAACTCAGTTTTTTCATATTTTTAAGTTAGACACTGCCTGAAACTGTACAGCCGCTCGAGTGCTGACTTCTTTTGCCTGGGATCTAACAGTATAACAAGATGTCAGAGCGACTCTGAAGCAACTCATTTGTTCATGGCAACGTCACAACAGGTTTACGACTACTGCCTTCATCCAAGAAGGACAAAATAGTAGCTATACTTTAAATTGTGTCCCACATATTTCTTGTTTCAGCTGAACGACAATGATCAGCGGACACAACCGTATAAACAACGGGTTCAGCAAATACACGATGTAGGATATCGGTTTCAACGGTTGCTGACAATCACCTACACTTCTTAACCAAACTGGACGACATTCTGCCATTCAAACGGAAAACAGCAACTACCTGGCACCAAGGAATTATCCACTGAGAGGAAAACCGAGAGTTACAAGTATAGCCCCCCTTCAGCAAAAACAAAGGTTCCGCTTATCTTTCGCGTGAGATATGTTCGCAATTTCGTGACCTTTTTATGTTTAAGACAACATCTTTGTCATGTAGCGATACTGGTTCTGGAACTACTGCAAAACATTTCACACCCGTGAGCGAATCAACTGATTGCGTGCACTCACCGTTAACTCTGCACTGAAGCTTGGAAAACACAATTAAATTGTTCAACGATGTGTTTGGAAAAAGCTTACAAAGTGGATCCTTCTGATGTGTTCAGTCTGGTTTCCGTCATGGTTGATGATTTGGCTACCGAATTATACCATGGCCTTGAGCCAAGGCGTTGCCCGACAGCCTTCATAACGAAGTCTGGTTTGAGTCAGGTTGTGATAGGCTATCCTACAGATTCAATTAGTAACCTACAGTGAACTACCAAACTTTCCTACGTTCCAAGTGAAAACCATATTACGGATCCACGGGTAGGTATGTTCACTTTGAAATTCACCTCAACCAATCAGAGAACAGTGACCTCCGGTTACATCACTTTCTAAACGGAAGCGATAAAATGAAATGGCACGTTGCGGATAGTTGCTCTGGACCGCCAGCCAGCGCGCCACTGAACGGTCAACAAATACGGTGTGAACAACAGACATGCAAGGTGGCATTTTAAGCTCAAGTTCAAAGACCCTCCCTAAACTGGCAGTTGTTCCGTTGAACGAAGTTTGTAAAAAGATTACCAGCCATTCCATTGACGTCTACTGAGATCACATGTCAAAGTACGAAGGCCCCGTATTTGCTCGATGTTTTGAGCCGCCTGGAATAAAATCCCCGTAAATACGACGGAGTTGGAACACACGATTTAGAGCAAACATGAAAAACCTAAACACACCCTCTGTATCCTTCCCCAACTAATAAATCTCGCAACCTAATAGATTACTTGAGATCATCTGGTTTACTGTCCTCTGTACGTAGATTGTCCACATCATGACGGCGTGTTCTAATCCTGAACTTCCCGCTGACGTAAAACTTGGTTCCGCAAATATTCCAAAGGTAACTTGTCAATTCACCATCGTTAGACAAACATCTACTCTGGTGACCAACCCGAGAGTCGTGTGGGTGCACGCGATTTGCATTTTTCATCTGACAGTCACCAGTAAAATAATCAATAACCCAAAATGCTTCGAACCCCTAGTATGCGAAACTAAAACGTTTTCATATAAACTGTGTTGAAGTACTTCCACTTGACGGGTATCCTCTGAGGTGCACAGCGTGTGCATTTTAACAACACATTTCCAAACGGACTGATGGCAGTTTTACTTTTTGTTTCAGCAGCACTTGCATCCCCCTTGGAGAAGCTTGTACGAGGTTCTTGTGGGAGTTCAGGTGTCCATGAAATTTCACACACAGTCGAATATTCAAAAATACTCCCAGTGTTCACCTCCATGTCCATCGACGTTGCCGTTCAACTGATACGACAATATCACGTGTTTTGGTAACATCCTAAAAGAGCCATGGGTATGAAACTGCAAAATTTTATGAACGCGAATAAAATAGACACAGTGGACACTTTGACGCAACAGTTTGTCCATCCGTTGACGATGCGGATTCCCGGAAGTAGGTAATAAAATCCCTAACCCACCGGGAAAAAATATTATTGCGCACTAAAAACACACATAAACAGCCCTTGTAAAAGATGTCACTCGAACGAATCAGGGAGTTCCTTCTGAAAACACCCAATTCACGCCGCCTTTTTGCCTCAAAACCTGACCTCATTATGCGCGATAAAATAATTCACTAAGATTTACAAAATGCGGAGCTTCACTGAATTACATAGCAAAGTGTGCCCTATACTCACTCTTGTTGTTGTTCACGACTTCTGTATTCGATATCTGCTACCACGGCTACAAGCGGTTTGGAACGGACATCGCATCCACCTTATACATCGTCCTGTTTTGTTTTCAGGTATAGCTTTAAGTTGGCAGAGATTTACGTTTGAAGGTATTGTTTGTATTAATACAATCTGCCAGCTTCCTAGCATATCACAGGATGAAGATTTGTGAACGTGGTCTTGTCGCTTATCCGGCCTATGTGGTCCTCATGGTTTACTCTGCACCGGTTGCTTCCTTCATGTAACGACAAAACAGCAGCCTTGCGGACGGAGCAGTTGAAGATCACAAACGGTCCATTTACTCCTGATCGAAATGGTAACTATACACTTACCGCTACGCTTCTGAGTGTTTTCTATTGCACGTTTGTTTCTTCTTCTCTGAAGATAGTTAAGCCGTTTTGAAAACGGAGTTTTGCGCGAAAATCACGCTTGAGCTGAGATTCCATATTCTCTTCAGGAAAGAGGCGACTCTGTGGACATTTCTTCACAACAGCAACGCCGTTCATCAGTTCCGCTTGCTACGCGACCGCTCCTTGAAGAAACTGCGCCAGGTCTGGAAAATGAAGGGATACGACTGATTTTAATTGGGTTAACGATGCTGCCAGGGGTACCGTGTACGAACGAGTTTATGGTTAGAACATCTGCTATACTGATGTGAGAGTAAGGGGAAAAGGTTGCAAAGTGTTGCTACAAACGTTCTTGACCGGAAGGTTCAAGTGCACACAACTTTTTCTGAACCCAGAGACCTTTCTGGCAAACGTCCATGAGATTGCCCCGCCAGTCGTGCAGCCCTGCTCAGCACTGAGTTCAAGACGTGCACAGAAGACTCAAATTACAAGACAGAAGAGTTATTCAGTAGGCCATACGATGCCACATCACCCGCAAGATGTTCCAACTGGTGTACATCGTAAACCATTCCTATCTGAACACACGGCCTGAGGTAACTGTCTAAGTTGGTCTCAATATCCAGTTAGTCGTCATGGGCTGAGCAATACGCAGACATACTGGGTGCACACAACACGGAAAGCGGAGAATATGTCAGTGGGTAGGGACGTAAATGCGGATGAGGGTGTGCAACGCACGGCAGAAATTGACGAGTCCGTTCGATGAAGACTCGTTTGCGGTTAGGAGGTCACTGTACGTTAGCAGCTTATCGCTTGTTGCTCACACTCATCTCGGTCGTAGTTTACACCGTGAACACTTACTCTTTCAATGTAAGAGGGAGGTGGTATATCGCCGATATCTGCTTTCCAGCAGATTGCAACCACAAGAATGTCGATCAGTATGCCGTTATATACTATATCACGCAGTTATTGCGGTAAGTCGGAAAGATATAAGTTGACGTCCACCGGTTTGTTCCGGTTGCCGTACAAGTTAGTTAAAAATGGCAACGTCACAATCAGCCTAATTAGGTGACAGGGCAAGGGTCAAATTTTTTGCCGCCCAGCATTCGTCGATTGTTAACAATCAAGACTGAGCGGGAGTCCTACAGATATCCCATGTTGTAATAACTTGTAGTGAACCGCGTTAACAGTGAGCCCAGCAAATCCCGGGTGAACGTGTTCGTTTGGAAAACGTCGGCGAGCTCTCCGGCGCCGACAGCAAAGTTAGCAGATAGTTGGATGAATCTTGCATTCTTTCGTTCAAAATGCGCAGTAGCCCTGCGACCTGCATTTACGAAACGTTGTTAGAAATGGTCCAGTTTGAAGGCGGTCAATGACGCGGCCAACAAAATCAGCCTCAGGACCTGGTACACAAGTTCCGGTTGAATGGTCCAGTATATCTGAACCTCATTGCCCTATTATTAATAGAGCTCGAGTTGCCTTAGGTGGACGGCTGTGGGATTTCCTGTACAGACAAAAATGTACCCGGTAAACGTTGGCAAAGACTAACAATTTCAAGGTTGACTTTAAAGTTACGGGTAAACTAAACAACTGCACGTTGCGCATTTTGTTAAACATTGGAGTGACTAGCTGACATTTCAGAAATCCCCTAAAGCCTTAGTGAATGAAGCAATTGTGGAGACCTTTTATAATGGCTTGAATTTTGTCGCACTTTGGCTGTACAATTTAAGACCTACGATGAGGTGTCTGTTTGGCACATCTGTGTACGTTATTCCCTTCCTTGTGGGAATACCCCGCTTTTCGGTTTTCAAGCTACTGGCAGGACGCTGGCTGGCTTTCCAATTTTTCTCTTGGTTGTGGCAATATATGGAGTGCCGTGCCGCTAGTCGACTTTCGTACTGTTACCGATGGGTAACCCAACAAGCTCGGAGTGATACCTTGTAGGAGTGTTTCCATACACTGTTGCTGGCTTCCGCGCTAGTACGGTGTTGATGAGGCATACTTTTAAATGTGGTAAACGCGATAAGCTCAACAAGCACAAGCAACAAAGGATGCATTTATACAGGACTATTGCGATTCACCATGGGTAATTGGAATTCAGCCGAACAAATTACAAGCAATACTTTCCTGTTTTTAGTTGTTGCCTATGGAACTGACTACCGGAAACTGCAGCTCGGGTGGCTAGTACTCAGTCTTTTAAACGGAGCCTTGGTAATGACGTCATGGAGCTATCCGTTTGCGACCTTTGAGCTTTCAATATCGCCCCCGCCTTGTTTGTCGTTTGCTTGCTCGTTATCTGTTTGGGGGAAGACAGTTGTGTGTTTTCTTGTTCCATCATGCATGTCCGAAATGACTGATGCTCAGAACATCTCAACGGCACCTTCCTTGCTGAATATAAATGTCTTCTATTAATCTTTGTCTTTATTTTCAAGATGAACCACGATGTTATTTGGCCAAACAATCTAGAAAGCACACG
The DNA here is from genome assembly GCA_014220965.1 of Paragonimus kellicotti. Classification (NCBI taxonomy): domain Eukaryota; kingdom Metazoa; phylum Platyhelminthes; class Trematoda; order Plagiorchiida; family Troglotrematidae; genus Paragonimus; species Paragonimus kellicotti. The sequence goes on from LOND01002516.1 coordinate 12,130, forward strand.
GGAATCTGTGGCTCAGTCTCGTCCAATCTGAAGGTGTTATTTTGAACCTTGTTTTCTGTTTACTACAGCGTATTAGTATTAGAGTCTGTTGCTACCGATTTCACTATACACCTACTGTACGTGAGCAAGTTGTCAACCTCTAGACAGAACTCATACCACCCGGCAACTCGGGTTCCCAGGTCCAGTACTCCTTGTAAATCCCCGTGGAACTTATACGCACGACAATTACTATCTCAAACTTCATGTAATTCCACCATGGCTGTCACTTGAATTATCAAAAACGCGTGAGTTACAGTGAAGTACATGGAAATATGCAATTCATTGATGCATGCCACGCTGGTAATGAAAACAATCTCTATAACTTCCGAAGTCAGCGTATTTCACCGGAGATTTAGTCCTCAGTTGTTATCAGCAGGCTTGTCAATGAACGGACACGCAATCACAACGATCAAAAAATTTCTTGTCGAGAAACCTTTCTCCAATTCTTCCATTATTTTATTTATCCACGAAAACGCATCTAAATTTGCGCGCGGGTTATTGGCTGAAACCATAAACACCCGGACCAAATCAGGCTGTACATTTCGACATCCAACTGGCTTATGGTGAACTAATGTGTAATAATTGAAAACGGGGTATTGGGGATTGCAGCAAGTTCCAGGGAGAACGGACTACTTATATAATAATCTTCAGTAGCGGGATATCTATCGATATTTGAGAACGGTCCGTATAGGGGCAACTGATATCCCTGAATGGTTAGTCGTTCCAATGACTGCCAGCCTTTAATGACAGGATCTTATGGGGTTAACAAATTCCGTGCACTATAAGCAGCTGCCCAAAAGGATCTCCACAAGATCCCAGCAATAGTATAACTTTAAGATGACTAGCCACCTAATTGCTTTGTGAACTGACTAATTTTACTTCTGAAGCAACGTTAGCTTGCAAAATTGTAAAAAAGGGAGCGACGCAAACGAGTACGAACTGGTTTGACCGCTTAAAACTTAATTCCCGTTCGTATGTATCTGTTCGTTGAAACTACAGTCCACTTGAGTTTTGTGCTGTCATTGCGGTTTTACTACTATTGCTTTATTTGTATCCTGGGCATCAAACTTCACAGGTTTGTCATTGTTCATCTTCGTACAACGTGCTCACCCCTCCTTGGACGTCGATCAAGAGCATGACAGGGGCCGCTGGCGATTCTTGTCGTCCAACTGAATCGCATCCTCTACACCAAGCACGAGCCGGGTGGAGCTCTTCTGCAAATCCTTAACCGTTTTTCAACGCGCAGGAGCCATCATATACACGGGAGTGGTCCTGACACCGAAGACGTCTTAACCCTCGCGGAATTTCGCTTCACCCCGGTCGTTTCACAGGAGGACGGGTTTAAGTCCTAATCACTGCAAGCACACCGTCGCAATTGAGGTACCCGTTCGGGAAATAATATCTTGAAAGTTTTACTACAGCTGGCTAACGTGGGGAGAACAACATCAACCGTGGTTGCTTTTGAGAAAACCAGCTGCTTCACCGTTGGGGAGAGCTGAACCTGGTCCGAAGAACACGGTTCCGCCTGGAGGATTCGGTATCTCCAGCCGTTACTGGGGAAAAGATAGGCTTGACATTCAAATACTACCCCCGCGCGATCGGGCTGTTCCAAGGGTGAACACCTTCTATACACACAGATCGGTTTCTCACGTTAATGGTTAAAGCGTCTGGTGGCCGAATGCATTGTTTATCAGGAGTCTGGTTTGTCCGGTTTTCGTTGGTTCATGTCTTTCGGAGCTTGTAGGTAAACTGGTAAAGATTTTCATTCATCTTATTCGTTCACCGTTGTTTTTATCAGTTATTCGTGTCTTTGCTTGATAAGGCTGTCAAAAGTTTACTGTTCCAGGATAGTGCCCACTCGTCTACCCTCGGTTGTGAAGCGTGTATACACTATTGTGTTCAGTTTAATTGCCGACCACGGAACAACGTTTCAACATTGAGATGGTTCACCGGTGTATCATCAAAACTAATGAACTCTGCAGATCCCTGAGCAAATTAATCTCCTCACGTGGGCTGCGTTAACTTGGCCATACCTTACGAATGCGAACTCACTGCCTTTTACATCGTGGATTGATTGCGAGTGGTGAGCTCGGCTGCAAGCCGCAGCTCGGTGGGGAGCGCCTGACTTGACTTTGATCAAGAAGTTCCCTATGAATTCGCCGAGAACTGCCTCAGTACAATCCTTTCGTTCCGAACTTTTGGGAGACAACATTTTCTGCATAGCCGCTCGGTAGATATCAGGGCAGGTAGCCAGAAAGACGGATTTTGAGCAATCTCTGTGCACTCAGCACTCGTGCCCGTGTTTGGGGGGTCCGCCTTTGGAATGAGGTCTACGCAAATGGATTCCCCACTTCCTACCGCAGGCGTGAAGACCTGGGCGGACATTTCGAGAGCAGAAACTACAACATTACTCTCCAATTGTAGCCTCCGGTCAGTCATGATTTTTGATTTATTCTTAGCCGGCTGCTCACGCCTCGCCCTTTCTTCTCGAGAACGGTCGAGAGACACGCCTTTCAAGTCAGCGTTAGCAGACTTTGAGGACACTGTTTTTCCCTGAATTATATCGGATCTGAGCGTGGCAGGTAAGGGTTGTCAAAAGGTCAAATGACTTCTTGGTTGGCTTGGCGGGCTGCCTGCTCACAAGTGCGAAGTTTGTGATGTCCGGGGAGAAAGTGGATGCTAAGACTGATTTAACTAGCTTGTTTGAAAAACATTCTATGGGGAGGTGAATCCATGAAACAGCTCTCCTTTCTGTGAAAGTCAACCCCTTCATTTTTGTCGCAGCCTCTTCTATATATGCAATTGACGGGACAACCGCCTTCTTGGTGATTACAACACCCGAAAATGGTGAGTGTTATGTTCATCAGGG
>LOND01002516.1:15137-25539 GCA_014220965.1 Paragonimus kellicotti
GTACTCATCCATTCTATCCCCTGTGGAAAAAAAAGGAGATACAGAGTAAATGAGAGACCTGCATGTGAAATAACATGTTTCCTGCCTCAAATAACTTTTTGTGGCGCGCGCGTGACCAGTCACGGGCAAAATGGCACCCTGGCTGCCGTCATACCTGCTATTCATGGAGATGAAATGAATACATGAAAAAGCTAGCTGCTTTCACTGGCCTTCCTTGGGGCCAGTGCATTTAAAGTGGTACCAAGTCTGGCACCGGTAGCACTGCCTACCGTCTGGCACAGAGATTTTGCACCCGTAACGGCCGCAAATGCTCTCTGCTTCCGCCAGTGACTGCTAATCCCCAACATTGCCAGGTCTAATGCCGGTCATTGTCAACAGAAACAAACAATATACAGTAAAAAAACAATGAGGTTTCAGTTATTCAAAATGCATACTAGGCAAAACTAAAAAACAGATTTTGAAAAACGCAAACAACGTATGTAAGGAATTAATGCGTTATTTCATAACGAATAACGGTAACCGTATGTAATTTTTTATCCACAGGGCACCAACGGAGCAAATATATAGGTAGACAATGTTAACCGGGAAGTTTGAGCCAAATTTCGAGTTGCCCCATATGTCACGGCACAACACTGTTTTAATCCTTACCGTTCTGAATGCCGCCCAATTAATCCGACGATTGTTTGACTTATGAAGGTCGATCAGAATTAACGTTGCCATTCGTCCCCTCTGACGGTTGGCGTGCACTTGTGCCAGAGGTACTCACACGTACGCCTTTCTGGTGCCTCTACCCGTTGCACTGAAGTCAACCTGTTGTACGATGAGTAGATCGTTAGATAAAGTTTGTTTGCAGACACCGTTTTCTTGTTACTACTGCTGAATCGCGTTTGCATATGATGAAGAAAACATCGGGCCTAAAAATCTAAGAGCAGGGAACCGGCCTTCTGGTGCAGGTGATTAGTAAGCTAGGACTCAATCCACTGTGGGAGGTTGCCTTGTACCACTTAACGAGAAAGCATACCCACTAAAATAGCATGATCGACGCGATCGATTGTTACGGCAAAGTGGAGGTATACGACGTCAGTTACATAGCCTTGATCAGCTGCTACAGCCCAGTGATCAGCAGATTTTCGGTGCACGGACGGCCAACGCGGAGGCCGCTCCGTGTATAAGAGAGGTTTTCACAAATGATGTAATTACAAAACGATCCACATATTGGAGCCTCTTAAACGTTCAAGGTGCTCGATTGGCTTATAACCACTACGGCAATTATGCGTAAGACCCTTCAAAAGGCGTGTGGGAGTCGCCGGTTTCCAGCTACCAAGTGCTGTTTCCTGGGAGGCGGATCACGTGAACAATAAGCCGTATACATTTTTAACGTACAAAAATCACAGAGGTGGGAGGCTTGCCAAAATGTGTGAAAAAATGTTTTGCAGAGTGCAGAAAAAGTGCGGAGGGGTGGAGAAAAAAATTGACGACGAACACATACTGGCACCACGAGCGCCACTGACTTTTAGTCCTCGTTCTATCAGACAGCTTCCTCGGCGACAGGTTTTCAGTGCCCTTCGGGCTTCAACCAGGGAAGCCGGTAACGCCCTAATGAAGCAGGCCTCAGAGTGCAGCATGGTCGATACCTAGGGAACTTCTTTGACCACTTCACTAAGTACTTCTATCAGTAGCCCCAGAAGACCGCGCACAGCACCCTCTATCAAACGCCGTCCCCAACAGGCGAAAACGTCAAAGTTGTTGCACGAAAACTTCGAAACACCCAACAAAAATGCGGAATTTATCAAGTACACGGATGCCGCAAATTACGACACCAAGAATGCTGACTAAGCGTCCCCTTGGATTGTCGACGGATGCGCAGGCAGTGGTATTGCGCCCGCAGCCGCGAAGTTAGTCCGTCAGAACAGCTAGGTAGTATAAACCGAACGGAACCCAACAACCCACTTCAATAATAGGTCTATTGTTCCAAGCGCATGCTCGCAACCTTACTTCTCTTTTCTCGCGAAATCATACAAGGAGGTGGCTTTCAAGCGCGTCTATGAACTAACTGGGTTTGTTCAATGAATTACCGGAAATAAGACAGTCAGATCGAGACACTCCATCGTATGTCTTGCTTTCGCGGAGACCTGGCTTACAGCTGACATCAGTGACAGTGAACTGAGTGTCCCCGAGTATTCAGTCTTACCGAAATGACTCCGTTATAAGGAGAATGGGAGGCTATATGACCTTCCTTCAGCAGTATCGCCCGACGCCCACGGTTATTAATGAATTCGTCTTCCGACAAATGTAAGGTTTTGTGGTTCCCACTAGCACTGTGTGACCAAGACGCAGTCCTCATACGGTTAGGTATCCTTCTTTCTCATCCGAAGCCCCTGAAAATGACACTCCTGTCGTAAAATTAGAGAAGTTCCTAGGACTTCAAAGCATTAGTAATCTGCTCATAATGCGTGACTTCAGTACACCCAAGAAAAAATGGGCATCAGTTTTCAACCATGGCTGTAAAAGCAACTCGTCGACTTCCTTATCGACGTTGATACGACGGAGAGCGTGGACACAGCATGTCAACGCCCCGACGCGGCATCGTCCTGGTCAGATTCCCTCTCTGCTCGACCTAGTCATCACTAATGAGAGCCACCTGGTAGACAGAGTGATCATCAAGCCACCACTTGGTCACAGTGACCACTCTCTGCTCACCTTTGATCTTATCTGTTACTGGTTACAACAACCAGTAAAAAAGTCCACAGTTCGAAATTTTAATCCAGGCTGATTTTAACGGTCTGAGAAGCTACCTAGGTTCACTTTTTCTTGAACTCCTGCGCTTTTCAAAGCGCGGTTTAGAAGGCAAACGACTCACTCGTGCCACACAAACTGTGCACTTTCTCTTATCGGCCACCTCTTCCGCGCAGAATACGTCGTCTCCTCGATGAACGTTCTCATTTATACGCGAAGCATAAGCTTACGGGAAGCTCGGAGGACCTAGGTGCGTTCCACATTGTTCGAAATAGGTGTAGGCGGGAAATCCGTGAACACACCAAACTCGTACAAGAAAAGATCCTCTAAGGGCTCGCGGTGACTTAGAAATAATACACATTGGGCTCTTTCTTTGAGATTGCATGTTGGGAAGACTTTTTGGAAGTCCCTAGTTTTGATCGAGTTATTTATGGAGTATTACTCCGCATTCTACAACAACTCACCGCCGAACGGGCACCCAATACAACCGCCGCAGAACTCTCCTTAACCTCTCGCTGCCGCCAGGTTTTCTGTGCTAGATGTTGAAGACCTTTTATTCAAGGTTAATTCATACAGTGCAATGGGTCCTGACAAGATCCATCCCAGGATTCTCAAGGAAGCAGCTGCTAGTCTGGCAGAACCCCTTTATAAGCTGTTTAAACAGACACTTCAGACTGGCATTCTCCCTAGCGCATGGAAAGAGACAACAGTCACACTCATTTTTAAAACGGGTGACTGGCATTCTGGCTAGTTTCCGGCCAATCAGCCCTTACTAGCATTCCGCGCAAGATAGTGAAGCGTCTATTAAACGTACCATCCTCAATCACTTCTTATCAAACTATCCTTCACTCTTCTACCCAGCGTAGCCTCCCTCCCAACCGGTCGAACATGACAAATATGCTTTTGTCCAGTTAGCCTGGCGGAGGCCAAAGACAGTAGTCTCATCACAGATGCTGTCTTCTTCGACTTCGCCGAATCATTTGACCGTGTCCCACGTAGGCCCTCTGAAACACAACTGGAAGCCTATGGTATTCAAGGAGAGGTTCTTCGCTGGATTGCCTCTTTTCTCGATAATAGAACTTTTAGAGTTAAAACCGGATCAGATCTCTCATCTCCCTCTTTCATTTCTGCGGGAGTTCCTCAAGGGTCAGTACTAGGTGCCTTTTTACTTCGTATACATATCACCTACCTTCTGGACAATATTTTTAGCAACGCCCTCCTATACGCCGATGACCTAAAAATCTGGAATGCCACTGATCCCAGTGCATTACAGATTGATCTTGACGCGATTAAGCGCTGGTCGGACGATTGGAGTCTCCCACTAAATGACAATAAATGCGCACACATGTCACTCGGTGGAGACTCTGGCAATGCCTTCGTGATTCATAGTGCATTCGGCACAGTAGATATGAAAATCGATCTGAAGAAAGATCTGGGCATCTGGTTGTCGTCTAACTTATCTTTCGCGTATCACCATGAGATGGCGGCAAAAAGGGGATTTGCCGCTCTTAGGATGATTAAGCGCACTTTCTTCCGCATAGACAAAAGAGCATTTCAAAAGCTACGCTGGATTCGTATAAGACGGCTCTTCGAGTACGCTGATCAGGCCGCGTTCACTGCCCCAAAGAAAGACATATTGACTTTAGAGCGTGTTCAGCGCGCGGCTACCAAACTAGCCACGGGCTTAGAACATGTCGCGCAAGAGACTGGACTGGAAGTTCTTGATTTGTACCCACTTGAATTTTGACCAATCTGCATTAATTCACTTCTTACAACTTCTTCAGGGTTAGTCTCGTTGAACAATTCTTTAGCGTAGCGAATAAGGACCGCCAGCGATCACATAAAAGGAAGCTTTTCGAGCTCCGTCTTCGAACCTCCTTTCGGAACCAATTCTTTTAACATAGGGTTATTAGCCGCTGGAACAGCCTACCTCTTGGGGTCGTTCGCAGCATTTCTAGATATCACTTTGAAGCATCGCTTTATATATATGGCTTGAAATATATAGCGCGGGTAACTAGGATGTTGATTGCAATTTTGACGGCCTTTGTGGTCCCGTTATTGTTGATATTAGTTGCTCTGAGCGTTAAAATTCGTAAAGCTTTCACCACCGTTTAACGTATTCGTTCAGTCGATAAGTATCTAAGTAGATATTTGTTCATTCTCACCACTTTCTCACTTTGTGTTTTTCCCTGTTACTAATCGCCTTTACAACGCTAACACAACAGCTTTTCACAAAATTTACACAGTGACACGCGCGAGATCCAGCAGCATCGGTGTGTCAGGACGTATCGAGTGTTTGTGGCCGGTTCGGCTGCCGCATGACTGTTCAGAACGGCATGCAGTGCCAGACATGTCTACACTGATACCACCAGATGTGCCCGTCTCAAGCATGACCAGCAAACTCCGTTCACCTTTCCAGAATGGCCATTTATCGTTACGAGTTGCCTTTTCCAAGAAGACTGCATTCCGTTCCGGGCCGAACCCGACCCACCGCTTGCCACTCCCGATGATCAGAAACAACATACGTTCAATTGTGGTTGCAAGGCGTCTAAAAATGTCAACGCACTACATACGACCGTGGTAAAAAGCGATCTGGTTAAAACCCAGACGGCTTTATCTGATATGAAGTCAGAATTGAGCTCGCTGAACGAGTACATTGCGCTCGCCCTTCCAGGTGTGGCGGCTGCTCGCAAAGCAGTGGCTTTGTCCACAGCTCAAATTGAGGAAGGCCGCGACAAACTTGAGGGACAAGATATTCTGGGAGAGGCGGCTTGATTTGCGAAGAGGGTTTCCAACCCCATCCTCCAGGTGAACATGCCGGAAGGCTGCTGAACACCTCATTCTCTTCAGAGGTAAAAACTTGGTTTTCGCTAGCCGACTTCGTTCCAAAGTTGCCAAGGTGTCACTCGGACCCATTGTAACGTTACCCACAAGGATTAGCACCGGGGAAGTACTGAACAAAACAGCTCAACTGAGGAAATGTCATGCTAATTTAACGGCAGTCTAACTGAGTCGATTGTCGCAAGGACAACAGAAGCGCTCTCAGCTTGGCAGAGTGAGGTTACGCATCAAGGCTGACGTCAAGCTCCAAGCTAACATAGTCTTCATCCAGGAGACACTATCTCTCAGCGGATCAACCCACGCGCTTGCGCCCACAAAAGGGGCGACTGTCCTAATTAATTTGAATAGCCAGCTGCCCATGAAGCTGCATGAATCTGAAAGTTTGATTCCCAAAGACAGCGTGGACCACCATTCTTCATCTGCATCCCCAACCATTTCACCTTAAAAAGGTTCCGTGGAAAACTATTTCATGTATAAGCTTTGTAGCCTAATGAGTCTGCTTGGGTCACTTCCTGTGTCCAGAATGGCTCAGACTTGGTTCTTTCCGGCCACCTTTTCCCCGGTTGGATCGGGGTCATTCCACCCCGAGCCCTTTTCTACTCCAAGCACCCATCCAAATTTTAGAGGGTGCAAAACCGCAAACCACCTTCCAGCAATTCAGAAAGTGAAAGCGTTCTGGAAGCCATCCACCTTGGATCCCTGTGGAACGCTCACATACGCTCAGGCTGCGATTAAACAGCCGCTACCATTAATGAAGGCTCATGAAGCCCTTTCGGCGTCTGCCCACCTCCTTGCTACTAGAACGGATTTCTCAAGCACTTCCTCGTGCTCTTCTGTCTATTTTTTGCATCCCGCCAAACAAGGATGTAGCCCTCATGTGCACGCGGACTTACTATCTGGGCGTTTTGAACAAACCACCGGAGATCAGGCACTTGGTCCACGACACCAGCCCTCATGTTATTGATTCAGTAGAAGCCTGGCTTTCCGCAGATATCAGTGATAATAAACTGCATGTTTCTAGGTAGTCATCGTACTGAACGGATCCCTCCCGTGGACGACGGGGGGGCAGTACTCCCCCCCAAGCCTAAGGCTCCCGGTGCCAACTATGGTGCGATCTACCCGGGATAAAACTCCAACGTCGTATTCGTGATACGCTACTTGCCGTTATGTAACGTTCGTCATCGCGCAGCGCACCCGACGACGATGCCATTCTTGCCGCATCAGGCCGTCTCTCGTCTGAACGGCGTTTCTCTTTCATCCTAATTGTGTATGAGTTCAATGTACCCAAACTCAACTATATAACTGGTTCCGTGATGATTTGACTGCGGATTTTCGATGTCCTTGACAATGTTGATCCATTAGAAATCCGGACACATGTTGAACTACCTACAAGGCACCGTCCAGGACAGACACCCTCATTGCTTGATCTGGTTATCACGAATGAAGCTCATTTAGTAGATAGAGTGGTCATCAAACCACCGCTGGGGCATGGTGGCCACATATTATTATTTTTTGGTCTTATCTGTTACTGACTCTAAGTGCCGTAACAAAAACTTCATACCGAAATGACCAGAAGACAGACTTTAGCGCACTAAAGGCTTGCTTAAGTGCACCCAAACTGGCGTCCGGTTCACTGAACTTAAATTAGCTTTCTGTCGAAGTGGTCGTTCACGAAGCTTGTCAGGCGTTTGCTGCTCAGGAACTACGGAAGTTCTCCCGTTGTGCACCGCTTCCGCGGAACATACGTCGTCTTCTTGACCTACGTTCCCGTCTATTCTCTAAGCAGAAGCTAACGGGCAAGCCGGAGGATCTAGAAGCTTTCCACTCTATACGAAACAGTTGTGAGCAGGGACTCCTTCAACTTACCCAACAACTACGGTCCAAAATTCAACTGGTATCCCGCAGGAACAGGAATTTTCCTTTCAAGTGCACGTACCACCAGAGAAAAACCAAACCCTCGGCGCTTTCTCTGAGTACTTGATCCTCTGTTGTTTCCTGTGATTGTCACTGAACCTATTTTTTCATTACTTTTTTCTATTACAATGTTGCCAATAAGCTATAGAATTGCGCTTGAGAGATAAATGTCCTGATTTGCTCAGTTCGGGTGTTATTACTACTGCGTCGAAACTAGCTCTGGGGTTGAGCCAAGTCAATTGCTACATCTGTGTACTTCTGAAATGATCAACATTGGGGTCGCCGATTTCTGTAATTTCCTACGATGGATTGCTGTCCACTTGAAATTCTGAATAATCATAATTCGTCTAGAGAAATCGTAAGACTGGTTAAAGCGCTTTGAAATATACGATCTCACGTGGCAAATAGCCGAAGGCAGAAAAGAAAGCCGCTCACTTCCTCACCGTAATTGGTAAAGATGCGTACAGCTTGGTGAAAAACTTGTCATTTCCTGATTCACCAATTTCTCTTTCCTATGAATCATTGAAGAAACTGCTGCTTTTCACATGTCCAACCTGTAAATTTTGAAGCAGCTGAACGAGCCAAACTTCCTACGCTGGTGGGAAAATAATATCAGGACATCAGGCAGGTCATCTTCGGAATCCAGATTCAGACAGCCCGGTGTGACTTCGTAAACCAATTGTAAACTCAACTTCATAATCGTTTCGTCGCTGAAGTCAGTGCGCGATTTGCAACAGAAAATTTTACTGCTTCCGAATTCCGCTTTTTGGTCAGCTAGAACACTTATGCGAACAGTATCAGGATGTTGAAAGCTGCTGTGAAAGGTGAACCGATGATTTCATACAACACGGCGGTCCGACGGAGTAAATATTCGAATTTCAGTTGGTAGTAAGCAACCTATACTTGATTCAAATGCCATCCGACGGTGAAACAACCGTAAGTCATGTGGTAGCAACTATTCTCGCATAACTTGTCGATTTTGAAACGGTAAGTGTCACAATTTTGGTAAAATTGATCGCATTCAATCCGTTTGTCGCGGTTTAATGTCTTTTTCACACAATCAAATTGTGATGATAGTAACTTGAGTTCCGACTTTCATTCTATTGCTCCTTGCTGTTAATTCTGTAGTTCTACCAGTCACATTAAACGAACCTATCTAGTTAATAATTGTATTGAACATTCATTCATTGTGGACACTAGTAGCGTTGAATCATTCATCCCTGTTGATTTCGTAAAGTGCCTGAAGACGGTAATTATAGAACCTTCTGAAGTTTCTGTGAAAGATATCACTGGACATGCTTTAACAATTCTTGATTCTCGTCAAACAACACCTTCTAATTTTCGGTTCAGTGTTAACAATTGACGCATTTTAGTTATTGATCGTGGGCCATCGATCGTTGGTTTCAAAAGTGTGAAGCTTTTGGACAACCTTGTTTAATTGTGTGCGAATATATGTAAATCACAAATGTTCAGTTTACTTCCGCAGTGTTTGAAAGCTTGCGGTGGTATGCATAGTAAACTAGTTTCGATCGAACCCAGAGGCAATCCGATTGTTAGGAAGCGACGAACCATCTGTTTTCGGTTGCGTAAACTTGTCAGAAAAGCAACCATTCAAACTGTGGAAGAAGTATATTAACGCCTCTGCAATCTTTGACTCGGGCAATACCAACTGTGACACCACCTGAACATGGTAGTAAAAGCCTCAAGTTAGAGATGATTACGAACTCATGCTCAACAAATTTCTTCTACAGAGGAGTTGAGCTACTGTTGAACCACACGACATTCTGTATTAATTTCACGGCTCAAAATATCATTCAGAACTTGCTTTAAATGACGTTTTCTACAGATTCCACTTGACGGGGCTTCCAGTGCTCTGACAACCATCAATACTCCTTCCGGATTGTTTCGGTATAATTTTCTGCTCTTCGGTCTGAATGCAGCATCTGCTACCCTGACCTTTTCTGCTACCTTGGCGTGGTGGTCAGGCTTGTGTGTTGTTTTGATCCGGTGGGCTGTGCTGACTTCGACTTTGGTCGATGTAGGTTCAACCATGTCAGATTGGCCACAGGGGAGCAACCAGACAAAAGCAGATGCGTACGTTGTGTATGGTGCCGCTGTGCTGTGCTTCGGAACGGTTTGATGTTGTTTTTGTTTCTTTTTTGCCTGATCTGATTCGGTGTATGTGTGATCGGTTTGTCTGTGCAGTATTATCTCTGTGTGAATGTGCCGAATTTCTTGGGTTGTGACTGTCGAGCCTGTTTCAGGTGGTTGATGCGTATGTGTGCGTGTGCGTCACCTGCTGCCTTGCGGTACAGGCTTTTGAGCCAACTGACCGAAGCCAGAGGACGCCTGCGCTTCAAACCATCACCCCAAGTGGCTTGCGCTGCACCACTTGTGGTTCCACTCACACACCACATATCCGGTGTAAACCCGAAGGAATAAGACCAGTAGGTGTGTGAGTGAGGCCTTCGTGTCCAGCCGGCCAATGCTGGTTAGCCAATTGAATGGCTAGCAGGAAAAGGAAACCCTTATCTCTCGGAAAATAAACAGAGAGAGACTACAATGACAAGATCTAAACTGAGAAGAAAGATATGTAAAATGTAATACAAGAAGCATTTCAGTATACGAGTGACTGTTAGTGCATTCTAGAGAGGATGAAGATAAGAAACAAATTCAGATTGGACTACGAAAAGAACAGGCAAACCATTCATCATACAATACACCAACAAAGCTGAAGATAAGAATGGGTAGAAGACCGCAGACACCCAGGTTTCTGAAAAGAGAAGCGGATTAGTAGCCAAACGACCATATTCTTGGTCAATACAATCAGTAACAGAGATGCTGACAAATATACTGTCATGACCAACGTCAGCCTATCGTACTCGTCGTATCTTCGCCGAAGGTGCACTAT